>CAKNYM010012852.1:0-11433 GCA_932195095.1 Andricus curvator | reverse complement strand
GCAAGTCACGCCTACCCCGAAAGGGAAATGGCTTAATGGTATAATAACGAATTCAAGGAAATTCAAGATTTCAGAATATTTACAGAATTCAGGGAATTCAGAATATTCGAGGGTTTTAAGGAATTCAGAGAAATCAAGGATTTAAGAGAATTCGAGGAATTAAAAAATTATCAGAAAATCAAGGAATCTGTCAAATTTTCATTGTTCTACATATAAAACTCTTAATTAAAAAAAAAGAAATGAAAAATTTTTATTTTAAGTTTTGAAACCTGTGAATTTTTGGTTTGAAAGGCTCTAAATTTCATATTGTGCCATTTTCCAGTAATCCATATTCAAAAATTTTCAATAAAAGATGTTCTAAATTTGAAAATGGTAAATTTTTAAATTGTGAAATTGATTAACTTTCAATTTTAAATGCTAAATCGTAAAATTTTTTAAATTAGTAAGCCTAAAAATGAAAATTTCTCCATTTTTATAAGCTTCAAGTCTTTAAAAGTTTACAATTTTAAGTATTCCTCAGTTACAGATTATTTAATATCAAAGACTTCGAATTGGGATTTATTAAATTATTTCAACAGTTTTATTTAAAATTATTTAATTTCAAACATTTATTCAAGTAATTGAGGACATTTCATGTTAAAATTAATCATTCAACTAATCATTTGTTTTAATTTGTTTTTGAACTATAAAATATAATTATTTTCAAACCATACAATTTCTAAAGATTCAAAAATGAAACCAAACCATTTTTAAGGTTTCGATATATACTTTCAATCAAAAAATGTTTAATTTTGAACGATTCCAGTGTAAAAAGATATGATGGTGAAAATTTGAAGCAAAAACTAAGGAAGTTAAAGGCTTCACTCATGCTTGAAATTAAGAAATTGTAATTGTGATAGATTTTAACAATGTAATTATTTTTACTGAAACAAATATTAGAAGGCATATAGGTTAAAGGCTTCTTGTTTATTCCAAGTAATTTATTATATTATTATTATTATTATTATTGTACCATTAAGCCATTTCCCTTTCGTTAGTACATAAAAAACATTATTTCCTTTTACACTTATGTATTTCTAAACATTTAATTCCTTTAAATAATAAAATGAACAAATTAAAAAAAATAGGAATAAAAAATGAAAGCATCTCTGCGAACCAACTTCATGATGCGAACAGGATGTACTAGCTGCGAACAGAAACAACTTCGTGCTGTGAATACTAACTTGTCGATTATTATTATTAATAAATAGAGAGCAATAGAAAGCTTTTGAAATTTAAGAAAAATGCATGAAATGATTTTTGATTTGAAAATATTGCAATTCAAAATATTTTAGATAGGTGAAATTTTGACAAAAGGACAATATTTCGAATGGAATGAAAAGGAATTGATCTTGTATTATTTCTGAATAAAATCGTTTAAAACAGGATAATTTTAAATTTAAAAAAATTTTAAACACAGGCTTTCAAAATTCAAAACCTTTAAATTAAATTTTTTAAATTTTGATCATTTGTTTAAGAAGAAGTTGAAATCGTCTCATTTCGTATGCAAAGCCGACAGAAATAAACAATTTTATTTTGAATTCAAGAATCTCGAAATTTAATGGTTTCAGATTAAAATTTCAAAAGGGGACAATTTCAAAACGTTAAAAATGGAATATTTTCCGATTAGAATTTTCGAAAATAATTCAGAGGAATGAAAACTGTATTATTTCTAATTAAAAGCATTCAAAATTGAATATTTTAAAAGTGAAAACGTTTGAATTTTTATACATTTAAAATTGAACCGATTACAATTTGACAACTTGAAATTGAAAACTAAATTGAATATTTCAAAGTCAAAGCTTCGGAAATTCTAGAAATATAAATTTTTATTAAATTAAAAAATTATGATTTAAATTGAATATTTCAAAGTAAAAGCTTCAGAGATTCTAAAAAACTAAATTCCTTTTAAATTAAAAAAATTATGATTTAACATAAAAATTGATTAGACAAATTTTTCTAAAATCAAAAAATAAATACACCTTTATTTCGACCGTACAAAATGAAAAATTTTAAATTCTAAACCTTTATAATTGAATTATTTAAAAAAAACGTTCGAAATAAAAAGTAATTTTAAATAATAAATATAAATAAATAAATAAATGTATGCGCCACAAACTTGAAACTTAAACAAATCCGAACTTCATCTAAAACTAAAAAAAATTACTTGCGAAGTATTGTGATATTAATACTTTTTTGTACTCAAACACTTAAAAATGTCTATTACTTTAAGTAAATTTAATCGTTTGGAAATTAACGATTTTTAAATTTTCAATTATACTTTTCGAAATTCAAAAATTTCAATTTTAATCGCGAAATTTAAACTTATGATAGGGAAAAATTGAAAATTTAGCGTTTACCATGAAAATTCAGAACTCTAAAATTGAAACCATTCAAAATTCAAGAAATTATTCAATTGTTAAAAAGCAAAATTGTTTTTTTTTTACGGAGTTTGAAATGTCGAACTTTCCGGAAAATTTTTCAATTAAAAAAACTTCAATATTCAATGCCTGGTTCTAAAATCTGCTCATTTTTAAGGCTTGAATTTGATAAGTTATTGTCTTAATTTTTCATTGTTTTGAATTTATTGTGGAGGAATTTAATACAAAATTGTTTAATTACAAATCCTCTAAACTGGAAAGTGTGCAACTATCAAGTCTTTCATTTTGATACTCTACGATTTCGAAGAATTATAGAAACCAGAAAGTTTTGTGCGTTTAAAATCGAAACCAAACTATTTAGAATATTTAAATCTAAAATTATTAAATTAGAAACTTACTAAAATTGAATTGATTGAATTTCGAAAACTATAATTGACAATTTGAACATTGCTAATCTTTAAACTATTAAATCTACTTAAAGTAATTGAATTTTTTAAGAGTTTAAGTACAAAAATGTTTTAATAACAATTCTGCGTTACTAAATTTTTTCTAGTCTTAAATGAAGTTTGGATTTGTTTGAGTTTCAAGTTTCTGGAGTATACATTTTTCATTTTTTAATATTTCCCATTTAAAATTACTTTCAATTTGAACGTTTTTTTTTTAAATAATTCAATTTTAAAGGTTTATAATTGAAAATTTTTTCATTTTGAACGGTGAAAATAAAGGAGAATTTATTTTTTGATTTTAGAAAAGTTTGTCTAATCAATTTTTACGTTGAATCATAATTTTTGTAATTTAATAAAAATTTAGATTTCTGTAATTTTAGAAGAAGCTTTTACTTTGAAATATTAAATTTATTTTTCAATTTCAACTCCTTCCTAATGAAATTGCATAAATTTGAAAATTTTAGTTGGAAGGTTTTGAATTTTGGAAGATTCTGTTTAAAAAATTTTTTTCGATATAAAATCATCAAATTTTGAACGCTTTTATTCAGAAATGATACAAGTTCAATTTCTTTTCATTCCATCCTAAAAATTTGTCCTTTTTGCTTCCTCATACAGGAAGCTTTGTAATGGTATCATTTTCCAAAATTTTTTAAATCATTTAATTAAACCTTCCTCAATTTACAAATGTCTAATAAAATGTTCTAAGCAATTGTCCGGACATGTGTGTAGATGTGTGTGTGTGTGTGGACATGTGGATGTCACACTTTTTTGTGAATACGATAACTAGAAAACGGTTTGCAGATAAATTGATGAAATTTGGAGGGCTTATTTTCCTCACTAATATATTGAAACTGACCGAAGGATTTCTAAAAATATGTATTACACTTTTTTTTAGCACTCAATAATATTTTAAAAATCAGTTTTTTATAGTAAAAGTTTTTTCATTAGCATAATTTAAAGTTGATGCAAGAATATAAAAGATTCCTCGGTTCGAAACGAATCGTTGGACCTATAATATTATTACATTTTATTAAAGAGTAAAGAAGTTATGGTAATTTATATATTTTGAAAATCGGTTTTTTATAGTAAAACTTTTTTCATTAACATAATTCAAAGTTGATGCAAGAACAGAAAAGATTTGTTGATTCAAATCGAATCGATTGACCTATAATATTAATACATTTTATTGAAGAGTAAGGAAGCTATGGTAATGCATAATATTTGAAAATACGGTTTTTTATAGTAAAACTTTTTTCTTCAATATAATTCAAAGTTGATGCAAGGATATAAAAGATTCCTTGGTTCGAGACGAATCGATTGACCTACAATATTAATACATTTTATTACAGAGTAGGGAAGTTATGGTAATTTATATATTTTTAAAATCGTGTTTTATAGTAAAAATTTTCCCATTCTCATAATTTAAAGTTGATGCGAGAATAGAAAAGTTGTGTTGATTCAAGACGAATCGATTGACCCATAGCATTGATACATTTAATTGAAGAGTAAGGAAGCTATGGTAATGCATAATATTTTAAAATACGATTTTTTATTGTAAAACTTTTTTCACTAACATAACTCAAAAATGATGCAAGAACGGAAAAGATTCCTTAATTCGAGGCAAATCGATTGAGCGATCGGCATGAGACCTCTGCGCATAATATGCGGGAAAACACTGATGGATAAAGTCCGAAACGAGACAATCCTCAAAGAATGTGGTGCAAAAGAGACAATCGTTGACACATGGGAAAGAAATCAGTTAAGATGGTTCGGTCATCTTGAAAGAATGAAAGATGAGCGACTGACCAAACAAGTGTTCAAAGGTAAAGTAAATGGCAGAATGCCTAGAGGTAGACCGCCGAAAGAATGGTTAGAATCGGTAAATGAGACATTAATCCGAAGAGACGTAAGAAGCCATAGAAACACAAGAGCTTGCATGAAAAAATGCATGGACGTGAAGGAAGCTAGAGTAGTATGCCAGGACAGAAAAGTGTGGCGACAAATAGTTTGTAAACAGAGTGACAATAGAATGAATGAAGCCTGAAACAAAGACCTTGGATTCTAATGGGCCCAAGTGGGGAACCTCACATAACAATTTTGTGAGGCTCTTCACTTGGGGTGATCGCTAGAGAGATTGATCAGCAACCTGGGTCGGAGCAGTGTTGCGGAATAAACGTGTCATTTAAATAAATAACACGAGAATTCCAGATCAATCTAAAATATCTATACCTAACACCTATACACCTATCTACTTTGCACCTATATACCTATCTAACTTATACCTATATACTCTATACCAACACACCCATATACCCAATACTATTTTCCAACCGAGCAAGTCACGCCTACCCCGAAAGGGAAATGGCTTAATGGTATAATAATAATAATAATAATTGAAGATTAAGGAAGTTATGCTCATTTATAATATTTGAATCATCTGTTTCAAACAGAAAAACTTTTTTCATCGAGATAATTCAAAGTTGACGCATGAATAGAAAAGACTTTTTGATCATAGATTTTCAAATAGAATAATTATGACAATTCTTGTAAAGAAATCATAAACCTGGGAAAGGGATAGTGTGCGACAGAACTTTTCCATTCCCTTTTCCAACTCGAAAAATTATCATTTCGAATACAAAATTTGATTTGTCTTTTTATTGAACAATTTTTTGTATTATTTCGTAATTTTGTATTTTTGGTAAATTTCTATTTTTAAATGGAGCAAAATGAAGACTTTGGTTTGTCTAGTATTAAAAAAAATAACTAATGCTTCCTCTATGAGGAAGCAAATACATTTGCTAACGGAAAGCAAAGTGCTCGCGAAATGAGCACCATATAATTATAAATACAAACAAAGTGGAAACACTCGAGATCGAATTCACAGCTAGTTCAAAATTTTACCGCGCTCGACAGCTGACTTCACAGTAGCTCTAATCCGCTCTCTAATTATTATTATTAATAAACTTGCAAATTTTTATTTTTTTTAAAGATTGATCTAAAATTCTCCTCTTAACACACAATGGGCACTTTATCAGGGACATTTTCGACGCCTTATGACAAAACTCCTTGGGAAACTGGCAAGTGCCACATGGAGTGCGAAAAGTTTTCATCGCGGAGGCGAAACAAATAGATCTTGCGACCTTAAAATATGATATAGTGTCGGTCGTAAATCGACTAGCGTGAATCCACCTCGGTTCAAGTATCCTGGCAACTTCGGCAACCCCCAGGTTGGCTTATCTCTCATAATCCACCGAAAAAAATTTATAGTTCAAACAGACATAAAACAAAAAAATTAAATCAACAAAACTAAAATTTATTTGAAAAGAGTAATTTTTGTTTTTGAAACAGCCAACTGCATTATCGATTCATAGATTTTCATATCTTTGAATTGGCTATGTGAAAACGTCACATGGAATTTTTTTGCTAGTAAGAAATTCGATGAAATTATATAAGTTTGGATCCAAGTTTTGGATAAGTAGACAAACTTAAAAACAAGTTCTGCTATTAATTTCAACTATTTTTTTTAATTGGACCTTTTTAATATTTATAATTTTAACGCAAACTGTGAAATCAATTATAAATTTCAAATCTCTGTCAAAATTATTCCTATTTAATTAGCGCCATATTCAGACTTGCAACATATTGATTTTAACGATATAATATCTTAGTGTTTTTTAATATTTTTGTTTTAACTATTTAAAAATTTTATTCATCAATTATAATATTTAAAATTAATTATACTGCAAATTCCTATTTTAAAGATTTTGCGATCACAGCAAATTTTAACGACAGCAGTTCAGTAGTTCAAATATAGGTAAAAAGAGAACTAAAATGGGATTTCATTTATTATTAAAAACTTGTTATATCATACGGGTATCTCATGAATATTAAACGAAAGTACCCTATAAAATAGCGCCTTTTCTTTAGCAAGTTTTCTAGTCATTTTTGTATTAAAAATTTCTTTAACTAGCTTTGAAAAATCTGTTGAAAACTTCAGCATTTTCTGTCGATAAAAATACAACAGAAAAACATTCAAGCATATCAAATATTGAAAAATATATAAAGAACAGAAAATTCAACTACTGGAATAATAATTTCTTTCGACGCCTATACCGGGTTTTTGATGTTTAAAAATACATTTTGTTGATTACAAAAATGTTTTGACTTGATATTAAGTCCGCATTAAGGTACTTGAAACTAGAAACTTATATATATGTAAGAAAAAAAAAGTTGAAAATTATCCGAAACTTTTTGCTAAATCATATTGTTATAGACATTTATTTTTCATTTTTGAAAAATAATTTAGATAGGAACATTGTTTTAATTGAAAAGGAAATCATTGTTCATGTATTTGAAATTTAATATTGAACATCAAAAACCTGGTATAAGTTGAAAATAAAATATAAATATAAATAAATAAATAAAATTTTGTTGGTGGATAATTCATCACTTTAGTTGAAAATTCATCTCTTTGGTAGAAAATTCGTCTTTTACGGTAGATATTTAATCTTCTTGGCTGAAAATTCATCTTTTTGGCTGAAAATTCAACTATTTGGTTAAAAATTGAAGTACTTTTTAAAAACTCATTCTTTTAGTTGAAAATGCATCTTTTTGGTTGAAAATGAATTATTTAGTTGAAAATTTGACTTTTTTGCATGAATTCAAATGTTTTTATTTCAATTTAAAATCTTTGTTGGTTGATGTATGAAATATTGCATTTTTTGTTCAGAATTCACATTTTTTGTTGAAAATTCAACTATTTGGTTAAAAGTTGAACTACTTTGTTAAAATCATTTTTTTCGTTGAAGATTCATTATTTCAGTTGGAAATTCATCTCTTTTGTTTGAAATTCGTCTTTTTGGTAGAAAATTTATCTTCGTGGTTGAAAATTAACCTTTTTGGTTAAAAATTCAACTTTTTAGTTAAAAATTCAATTATATTTGGTTAAAATATGAACTACTTCATTAAAAATTCAATGTTTTTTTTTAAGATTCTTCATTTTAGTTGAAAATTCATCACTTTGGTTGAAAATTCAACAATTTAGTTGAAATTCTTGTCTTTCTTGACTAAAAAACCTTTTTTGGTTGAGAAATGTTCTATTTGGTTGAAAAATTCGATTTATTGGTTAAAAGTTGAAATACTTTCTTGAAAATTAATTTTTTTTTGGTTGAAGAATCTTTATTTTAGTTGAAAATGCATTTCCTTTGCTTAAAATTAGTATTTTCTATTTTTGGTTAAAAACTCTTCTTTTTGGTTCAAAATGCAACTATTTGGTTAAAATTTCTTTCTTTCTTGACTAAAAAATCTTTCTGGTTTGAAAAAAGTCACCTAGTTTCTTGATAATTCGACTTTTTAGGATGAATCTAAATTTTTATTATTCAAAATTAAAATCTTGTTGGTTGAAATATCACCTATTACATTTTTCGTTGAGAATTTATCTTTTTTGCTTAAAAATTCATTTACTTGGTTAAAAGTTTATCTAATTTCTCAAAAATTAACTTTTTTGGTTGAAGATTCATCATTTCAATTCAAAATTCATTTCTTTTGATGAAGATTCGTCTTTTTCGGTAAAAAATTCATCTATTTGGTTGAAAAATCAATTAATTGGTTAAAAGTTGAACTACTTTGTTAAAAATACAATTTTTTTTAGTAAAGATTTATTATTTTAGTTGAAAATTCATCTCTTTGATTGAAAATGAAACTGTTTTGTTAAACATTCAACAATTTCGTTGAAATTTTTTTCCTTTCTTGACTGAAAAATCTTTTTAAGTGGAAAAATGTACTATTTTCTTGAAAATTCGACATTTTTGGATGAAGTTAACTGTTTCTTATATAAAATTAAAATTCTTGTTGATTAAAATATCAACTACTACATTTTTTGTTGAGAATTTATATTTTTGGTTGAAGATTCTTCATTTTAATTGAAAATACATTTCATTTGTTGAACATTTGTCTTTTTTGTTAAAAATTAATCTTCTTGGTTGAAAACTCATCCTTTGATTCATAGTTCAACTATTTGGTTAAAAATGGAACTGTTCGGTTAAAACTTCATTTATTTTGTTGTAAAGGCAATATTTTTAACTAAAAATATTAGAAATTGGAAGCGTGATAATCAATGTTCAATATTGGTACCTACATTAATTTTATTTGGAAGAATTTATTCCCCTATCTTCTCTCGAAAATAGGGGAATAATTAGGAAATGCCTGTTGAGGAAATATTTGAATAATCTCTTTCAAAGCGTCTTGTTTTCTAATGTCTTGCACGAATAACTACTTTTGTTATTATTTATATAATAATACGAATTTTATTAACTCAAATATTGAAAATCAAATAATTGAAATTGTTTGAACTCTTTTTCCAATTTGTGTAATAATTTTAATATCAATTCCTTCATTACAAATTTCATATTTATCTGATGAAATATATTCTCCTATTATATCAATTACTCGGTCTTGCATTTCTGTTTATGATTCTTAAAACAATGAATCAAAACTTTGTAAAAAAAAAGAACAAGATTTTTCAATCGCCAGGGGGAAAAACGGGAATAGGGTGAAAATGGGATTAGGTCAAAAAGGGGACGGACTGTCAACCCTGCAATATTACTAGTTCCTTTTCAACGATATCTGTGGCCAGATCAAGGATAAAAATAATTGGTTCAGCTATAAAATTTTTTCCCTATCCATTATAAGAGGTTTTCTGAAAATTTTGTAAAGTACCCTACACTCCATCTATTTCGCGGTACGTGTTCGCGTGATCGCGCAGAGTTTGATATTTGATAATAAAAAAGGAAAAATAATAATAATAAAAAGCGATCGAAGGAGGGTGTGAAAGGTATTAAGGGGATGAATAAAAGGCGCGAAACAGGAAAAAGGATTTCGTACCTTCTGGATTACCTTCGAGAGCACATTAAGAAAATCGCTATCTTTCATTTTTCACTTCATAACGCCAGGACAATGACGAAAATGGGACCTGCCATTGTCGCCTTTCGCGAGAGAGACAACTTACCATCCCCCTTGACGCCCTCGTCGATGGCGCTTTTGCCCTTCTACCATCCGAAAGGCATTTCCTCTAACAGCCCCTTGCTCGATTATAAAAAAACGCTGGGGTGCCACTTTAGCGCGGATTGTTTACGACCATTTTCAGTAATTCAGTTCAAGAGCCGAGATTTTCACAGCACTTTTTATCGTGCTGGGGGAGACATTAATCATTATTTTTATAGAAACACTTTTTATGGACTCAGTAAAATCGCAATTAGACTGAGTCCATTTTAAACGCAGGCTTTTAACTGCAGGCAGTATCTTCCATCATAATCCAATCAAACCTTTTTAGATTTGTGAAAATAGTCCATAAAGTTATGAGTAATTTGAGAAGTTTACTTTTATAAAAAAATATCAATTTTCTCTCAAGCAATAAACAATTCAGACAATTTTTTGTTATCAAAATTTTTTGAACTATCGAATTAATAAAAAGCGCATGACGCCATTTTCGATTATTTCTCAAACCATCTCGAAATCACTCGAAACAATTTAAAACTATTTTTGTCGGGAAACCCGCCTTTATGATTGGATGAAGCTGTCGTTCCTTTTTTTCCACTTAAAATAAAAAGTCTGCAAACTTCAGGCCTATGAGAAATGAAAGGTTATTTAAATAATATATTCAATAAAAATAGTAATCAATAAAACAAAGGTGCCCAGCACTCTGATATAAAAAATGTAATGTGTAGATTTTAACAGATTTATTAAAAAATAAGTTTTTTGAGAATTTTAAAATGTTTCAAGAGAATGAAAATATTTCTTAAAATTCGTGGGAAAATTTAAACTGATTTTTCAATTAAAAAAATAAATTCCAAGACAAAATTGAAAAAGATTTCAAAACATGTTTAATTATATCCTAAAATGTTTAAAAATAATATGACCGATTTTAATGCAAAAATGTCCAGTTAGATGGTTACAAAGTTTTATAAAAAATTCTATCAAGTTTAAAAGACATTTCGAAGTTTTAAAAATATTCGAAATTAATTTAAAACTTGAAAAAATTTTTAAAAAGTTAAAAAGAACGTAAATTTTTGAATAATTGGAAATGAAAATTTTGAAGCATTTAAAGATTTTAAAAGGTTTCACAACAATAAAAAAAATTGCTTAAAATTCATGGCAAAATTCATATTAATTTTTGCTTTTGAAAAATGAATTTGAAGAGAAAATTAACAAAGATTTCAAGACATCTTTAATTGTTTTGTAAAATTTCCAAAATGAATATGGACGATTTTGAAAGTAAATTTTTCAATTAGCAAGATTACAAAGTTTTATAAAAAACGTTGATCATGTTCAAGAGACATTTAGAAGTTTCAAAAAGATTCAAAATTAATTTAAAACTTTAAAACATTTTTTAAAAATTAAAAAAAATGTACATTTTTGAATATTTCAAAATCAAAATTTTGGAGCTTCTTAAGCGTTTTTGAAAGGTTTCACGACAATAAAAAATTGCTTAAAATTCCGGGAAAAATTTACCATAATTTTTTCTAAAATTAAGATAGAACAGAAATCCATTTTATCATGAATAATTTTAT
>CAKNYM010012850.1:0-28174 GCA_932195095.1 Andricus curvator | reverse complement strand
ATAATGCTTCTACCTTAAAATTGCTTAAAATGATATCATTTTGAAAATTTATCATTTTTTTTATTTATTATTCAATGCATAGCATTGAAAATGATGATTACTCTTCAATAAAATGTATTAATATTATAGGTCAATAGATTCGTTTCGAATGAACACATCTTTTCCGTCCTTGCATCAACTTTAAATTATTTTAATGAAAAAAGTTTTACTATAAAAAATCGATTTTCAAAATATATGAATTCCATAACTTCCGTGCTCTTTCATAAAATGTATTAATATTATAGGTCAATCGATTCGTCTCGAACCAAGGAACCTTTTATATTCTTGCATCAACTTTGACTTATGTTGAAGAAAAAAGTTTTACTTTAAAATTGCTTAAAATGATATCATTTTTAAAATTTATATTTTTTTTTATTTATTATTCAATTCATAGCATTGAAAATGATGGCGTGGATTTCCATTTTTTTTTTAATATTCCAACTGTACTATGCATAAATGTTTAAAGTAATTTTGTATTTTCACGGCTATTAATTAAAAAATTTGCAATAGAAAAAAAGTTCGAATCTTTTAATTTCAATGACCGTTATCAATTATTTCTCAATTGTTCAATTTTTATTTGCAGTCAAAAAGTTGTTCTTTTTCGACCTAGGATGATGAATATTGAGAATATTGCAATCAGATAATTTTAAATGACATATATGGCCTCCAATCGATTGCAATATATATTTGAAAAAAAAACTTCAAACGTATGGTTTTTTTTCAAATGAGTGTCATCCTAGGTTGAAAAAGAACACCTTTTTGGCTTGAAAACCTGTAAATTCCTGTAGATAATAATGTATGGAATTCCTGAAAATAAATACAAGAATCCAACGACCAAATTTGGACAACCACCATAAGATGCTCTTATTGTAATTAAAAAAAAAATTCTCAAACAAAAAAAAATTTTCCTTGGACAAAAATAAAAAAGAGGAAAGAAAATTGAGAAGGCAACCGAACAAATCTCTTTTATTTCTTTCATCTTCTTTATTTCTATTATCATCAAATCACAATAAAAAAAACATTCATAAAAAAACATTCATTCATTTGAATTTGATTTTAATCTAATTAAAAATTCCTAAATTTTGAATTCCTGTAGATTCTGGTAGTTGTAAGTTCTTATGGAAAATTGAAAACCGAGGCGAGGGTTGAATATCACGCAGAATTCTGTTATTTGGCATCAAAAGCTGGTGCACATGCATCTGATAACGGAAGTCGACATGGTCGGTTACATGAACCGTGTGCCATAAGGCATACCAGAGCGCAAAGCATGATCCGTAATTGCATATCCGAGTTCACACTGCGAGTATTCGTTGCACCTGTACAATCACATGTCGGTGTGTTCATATTCGCTGTTACATCGGCGTATTAATTTACGCGATCGTAATCGGCTCCAGCACTCCCGGGTCGAAATGTCAGCACGAAATGACGTCAACACATTTCGGAGGGTACGTCGGCTTACAACTTTGGAAACGATCCCTAATGTCAATTAGCCAATTAGACATTAGGGCATGAGGAAAACTTTCCCTGGAATGTAACCTTCCAAGTTACGGTAATATCCAGGAGAATGAGGACACCTAGAAACATATGAATAAAAAGATGCATTCACTTCGCGTGGGATATCTTCCGAAAATCATGATTCAACTTCAACTGTTGAAACACATCTTTTCTGTTCTTGCTTCAACTTTGAATTACGTTAATGAAAAAAGTTTTAGTATAAAAATTAATTTTCAAAATATATAAATTGCCATACCTTTCCTACTCTTCAATAAAACGTATTAATATTGTAGGTCAATCGATTCGTCTCGAACCAAGGAATCTTTTATATTCTTGCATCAACTTTGAATTATGTTGAAGACAAAAGTTTTACTATAAAAAACCGTATTTTCAAATAGTATGCATTGTGGTGGGCCCACAATGGTAGTAAATATCCACCTAGAAACACGACCCGAATCGGGTAGTGAGGCAATGAACTTTCGAGTTCGAACTGCTATTCAATGTATGTATGTATGTATGCATTACCATAGCTTCCTTACTCTTCAATAAAATGTATTAATATTATAAATGAATCGATTCGTCTCGAATGAACACATCTTTTCTGTGCTTGCATCAACTTCGAATTATGTTAATAGGAAAAGTTCTACTATAAAAAACAGATTTTCAAAATATATAAATTGTCATAACTTCCCTACTCTTCAATAAAATGTATTAATATTATAGGTTAATCTATTTGTCTCGAACCAAGGAACCTTTTATATTCTTACATCAACTTCGAATTATGTTGAAGAAAAAAGTTTTACTATAAAAAACAGATTTTTAAAATATATAAATTATCATAACTTCCCTACTCTTCCATAAAATGTATCAATATTATAGGTCAATCTATTCGTCTCGAACCAAGGAATCTTTTATATTCTTGCATCAACTTTGAATTATGTTGAAGAAAAAAATTTTACTATAAAAAACCGTAGTTTCAAATATTATGCATTGCCATAGCTTCCTTACTCTTCAATAAAACGTAATAATATTGTAGGTCAATCGATTCGTATCAAACCAAGGAATCTTTTATTTTCTTGCATCAACTTTGACTTATGATGAAGACCGAAGTTTTACTATAAAAAATCGTATTTTTAAATATTATGCATTGCTATAGCTTCCTTACTCTTCAATAAAATGTATTCATATTATGAGTAAATTGATTCGTCTCGAATCAACACATCTTTTCTGTTTTTACATCAGCTTTGAATTACGTTAATGAAAAAAGTTTTACTATCAAAATTGATTTTCAAAATATATAAATTACCATAACTTCCCTACTCTTCAATAAAATGTATTTATATTATAGGTCAATCGATTCTTCTCGAACCAAGAAATCTTTCATATTCATGCATCAACTTTAACTTATGTGGGAGAAAAAAGGGTTACTATAAAAAACCGTATTTTCAAATATTATGCATTACCATAGCTTCCTTACTCTTCAATAAAATATATTAATATTATAGGTAAATCGATTCGTTTCGAATGTACACATCTTTTCCGTCCTTGCATCAACTTTGAATTATTTTAATGAAAAAAGTTTCACTATAAAAAACCGATTTTCAAAATACATGAATTACCATAACGTCCCTAATCTTTAATGAAATGTATTAATATTGTAGGTCAATCGATTTCTCTCGAAGCAAGGAATCTTTTATATTTTCGCATCAACTTTTACTCATGTTGAAGAAAAAAGTTTTACTATAAAAAACCGTATTTTAAAATATTATGCATTGCCATAGCTTCTTTACTCTTCAATAAAATGTATTAATATTATAGGTCAATCGATTCGTTTCGAATGAACACATCTTTTCCGTCCTTGCATCAACTTTGAATTATTTTAATGAAACAAGTTTTACTATACAAAATCGATTTTCAAAATATATAAATTACCATAACTTCCCTACTCTTTCATAAAATTCATTAATATTGTAGGTCAATTGATTCTTCTCGGAACAAGGAACCTTTTACATTCATGCATCAACTTTAACTTATGCGGGAGAAAAAAGTTTTACCATAAAAAACCCGTATTTTGAAATATTATGCATTACCATAGCTTCCTTACTCTTCAATAAAATATATTAATATTACAGGTCAATCGATGCGTTTCGAATGAACACATCTTTTCCGTCCCTGCATCAACTTTGAATTATTTTAATGAAACAAGTTTTACTATAAAAAACCGATTTTCAAAATATATAAATACCATAACTTCCCTACTCTTTAATAAAATGTATTAATATTATAGGTCAATCGATTCGTCTCGAATCAATGAATATTTAATTTACTTGCATCAACTTTGAGTTATGTTGAAGAAAAAAGTTTTACTATAAAAAACCGTATTTTAAAATATTGTGCATTGTCATAGCTTCCTCACTATTCAATAAAACGTAATAATATTATAGGTCAATCGATTCGTCTCGAACCAAGGAATATTTAATTTACTTGCATGAACTTTGAGTTATGTTGAAGAAAAAAGTTTTACTATAAAAAACCGTATTTTCAAATATTATGCATTACAACAGTTTCCTTAATCTTCAATAAAATGTATTATTATTATAAGTCAATCGATTCGTCTCGAATATACAAATCTTTTCTGTGCTTGCATCAACTTTGAATTATGTAAATAAAAAAAGTTTCACTATAAAAAAAAAGAGATTTTCAATATATATAAATTACCATAACTTCCCTACTCTTTCATAAAATTTATTAATATTGTAGGTCAATTGATTCTTCTCGGAACAAGGAACCTTTTATATTCATACATCAACTTTAACTTATGCGGGAGAAAAAAGTTTTACCATAAAAAACCCGTATTTTGAAATATTATGCATTACCATAGCTTCCTTACTCTTCAATAAAATATATTAATATTATAGGTCAATCGATGCGTTTCGAATGAACACATCTTTTCCGTCCTTGCATCAACTTTGAATTATTTTAATGAAACAAGTTTTACTATAAAAAACCGATTTTCAAAATATATAAATACCATAACTTCCCTACTCTTTAATAAAATGTATTAATATTATAGGTCAATCGGTTCGTCTCGAATCAATGAATATTTAATTTACTTGCATCAACTTTGAGTTATGTTGAAGAAAAAAGTTTTACTATAAAAAACCGTATTTTAAAATATTGTGCATTGCCATAGCTTCCTTACTATTCAATAAAATGTATTGATATTATAGGATAATCTATTCGTCTCGAACCAAGGAATCTTTCATATTGTTGCATCAACTTTAAATTATGTTGGAGAAAAAAGTAAAATAAGGAAAGAAAAAAATAAAATTTATCAATATTAGAAGTCAATCTATTCCTCTCGAATCAACACATCTTTTCTCTTCTTACTTCAACTTTGAATTGTGTTAATAAAAAAAGTTTCCCTCCAAAAAAAAGATTTTTAAAATATATAAATTACCATAACTTCCCTACTCTTTAAAAAAATTTATCAATATTGTAGATCAATCGATTTGGCTCGAACCAAGGAATCTTTTATATCCTTGCAACAACTTTGAATTATGCTAATGAAAAAAGTTTTACTTTAAAAAACCGAGTTTCAAAATATTACTGAGTGCTAAAAACATGCAACAACATATTTTCAGAAATCCTTTGGTGAGTTTCAAGATATTAGTTGGGAAAATCAGATTTCCAAATTTTATCAATTTATCTGCATCCATTTTCAAGTTATCGTATTCACAAAAAAGTGTGGCATCCACACACACACACACACATGCGGACAATTGCTTAGAACATTTTATTAGGCATTTTTGAATTGAGAAAGGTTTAATTGAATGACTTTAAAATTTTTGGAAAATGTCACCATTACAAAGCTTCTTCTATGAGGAAGCAAAAGCCTAGAAAAATCTATAAATAAATAGTGACTGAGTTATTGAGTTAGGAAACCTGTTCTAATTTAATTTAATTTTTATGGCTCAACTTCGAATCCTGGAAAAATCTAAAAAAATAATGGCAAACATTCAAAACTCAGGCTAAAAAAACTTTGAAATCTCCTCTTTAAAATGAGCCCTATTTAAAGTATTTTTGATAAATAGGGAGTGAGTTAGGAAAACCGTTCCAATTTCTTTCAATTTTTATAATTTAACTTCAAATCCTGGAAAACTTAGAAAAATAATGGCACGTATTTAAAACTCAGGCTAAATGAACCTTAGAGTCTCTTGTTAAAATGAGTCCCATTTAAAGTACTTTTGACAAATAGAGACTGAGTTATTGAGTTAGGAAACCCGTACTAATTTAATTTAATTTTTATGGCTCAACTTCAAATCCTGGAAAAATTTAGAAAAATAATGGCAAATATTTGAAACTCAGGCTAAAAAACTTTAAAGTCTCCTCTTTAATGAAAGAAGGGGAGAAATTAGACTAGGAGAAGTAAGGGTGGGGTAAGAATACGAGAAAAGGAGAAGTAAAGCGTGGTGGTGTGGAGAGGTGGGGGAAGGGCGTGGTGGGAAATTGAGGGGAAGGAAATAATGTTAAGAGGAGAATGATATGGGAAAGGAAGTATGGAAGTGGACGTAAGATAGGGGAAGTGGGGGATGGGAATTATTGGACAGCAAGTAGGGAAGCGGAAGTACAGGGAGGAGTAGAATAGGGATGTTGAGTGGAAGTAGCATATATATAAGAGGTAGTGTGGGAAGTATAAGAAAAGTGGAGAGTTGCTAGGAAGTGAAGGGAGAAGAAGTAGGGGAAGTATTTGATAGGTTTGGAACTCGGGGAGGGGAGTAGGAAGAGGGCATTGAGGCGAGGGGCATAAGTGAAGGGTTTGGGAAGTGATAGGCAAATAAGTACAGGAACACGATTAGGGATGTGAAAGTTAGAGAGGGGTAGTAGAGGAATTAGAGGAGGGTGGAGCAAGAGAATTGAGGGGCCGAATACGGAAGTGATAGCAGATGAAGTAGGGTAGGGAAGAGGTGATGTTTGGTGGAATAGGCGTGGGAGGGGAGGGCCGATCAGATGGGATTGGATAATACCTGGTATAAAATAAAAAAATAGGGAGCGATGGGGAGGGGGAGATTTGAGATCAATTTACTACAATCACTTAATTTTCTAAGTGAGATAAAAATATGTAAGATAAACATTATGATAATTTCTAAATAACTAGAAGGCGACTGATCATTCATTTACCTGCGTAACTGCTGAATATATGTTTTTAAACAAATATTAAGGGGGTATCGTCTTATGCAGTAGTGGAGGGAGATTAGAGAAATGAAAGGAGGTTGGGGAAGTGATTGTAGGGAAAGTAGAGCAGGGTGCGAAAGTGATGGGAGGGGAAGTAGAGAAGGGTGGACTAGAGATTGGAAGAGAAGTAGGGAAGGGTAGGAAAAATGTTGGTTCGTGATGTGGAAGTGATAGGAAGAGAAGTAAGAGAGTGTAGTTTGGAAATTTAGAGTAGTAGAGGAAGAGTAGAGTAATTAG
Organism: Andricus curvator; assembly: GCA_932195095.1. Taxonomy (NCBI): domain Eukaryota; kingdom Metazoa; phylum Arthropoda; class Insecta; order Hymenoptera; family Cynipidae; genus Andricus; species Andricus curvator. The sequence goes on along the minus strand of CAKNYM010012850.1, from coordinate 21,169 downwards.
AGGAGGTTGGGGAAGTAGAGGAGGTTAGGGAAGTAGAACAGGGTAGGAAAGTGATGGGAGGAGAAGGAGATAAGGGTGGACTAGAGATTGGAAGAGAAGTAGTAGAAGTAGTAGAAGTAGGGGAGGGCAGGAAAATGTTGGGACGTGATGTGGAAGTGATAGGAGGAGAAGTAAGAGGATGTAGTTTGGAAATGGAGAGTAGTAGAGGGAGAGTAGAGTAATTAGAGGAGGTTGGGGAAGTAGAACAGGGTGGGAAAGTGATGGGAGGAGAAGGAGAAAAGGGTGGACTAGAGATTGGAAGAGAAGTAAAAGTAGAGAAGGGCAGGAAAAATGTGGGAACGTGATGTGGGAGTGATAGGAGAAGTAGGAGGATGTAGTTTGAAAATGGAGAGTAGTAGAGGAGGAGTAGGGAAATAAGAGGAGGTTGGGGAAGTGATTCTAGGGGAAGTAAAGGAGGGCGGGGATGTGATGGGAGGGGATGTAGAGGAGGGTGAAGTAGAGATTGGAGAGAAATAGAAGAAGTGTGGGAGGTCAGGGAAAATGTGGGGACGTGGTTTTGAAGTGATAGGAGAGGAAGTAGGTGAGAGGATACTCTGGGTGGAATAGGAAGGAAAAGAAGGGAAGTGACAACAAGATGAGATCGGATACCTCTAGTCATTTGCCATCCCTCTAAAAGCTTGTTAATTTAATATTGAAAGCTCGCATTCGGAATTTCTGACAAAGAAAGCTCTTAGGAGAAGATTGCGTATCCTGGTGAATCCTCTTGGTTAATTTAAACAACGAGAGCTCATTTGTGGAGGTAAAAGTGCGGAGGTTGGAAACATGTTATATATAATGAAATAAGGAGTTTCTTTTTCGCTTCAGCTCTGCCTTAAGGAATGGGTTGTATGCTTGCATCAAGATCCACTTTGCCGTGTGGGATAAAGCATCCCTAGATTTAATAAAGGCGGAAGCGGTCTGCTACCTAATATTGAAATAACTTAATGGAATTCTCCGCGCGATGCCATGCCGTGGGATTGAGAAGTTTTCTAGCCGGGAGCCCCAGACCCAGAGTTTCTCGAGTTACGTTCAACATTAGTCTTCACGCGTTTCGAGAAACGCTGACTTACCTCATACTACATGGATCTACTTTCGGGAACATTTTCCCTTAACGAGATTCCGGTTTACATTTCATAGAAACATTCACAGAAAGCACCAAGTTTATATCCAAAAATTGTATAAAAATAAACTGGGTTTCATCAACCGCACACTGGGATAAGACTGGATTTTTTTGGACAAATCAGCCCATACTATAATTTTGTTGATAATGCAATTATTTTGTTGTGAAATCATCTCTTTTGGTCAAGAATTCAATCACTTGATTGAAAGTTGATCTACTCTGTTAAAAATTCATTTCTTTAGTTAACGATTTATTATTCTTATTATTTTTTTCTGAAAAAAAGATCTCCTTTTGCTCCCGTAAAGCTACTAGAGAGAACGAAAGAAGAAACCTTTTTCATAAATACACGCACTGTTATGCTAGATGGTACAAATCAAATTTTTCAAGGAATCTGTATTCTCATTAAAGAATAACAGATATTTATAACGTCTTTTTCAGACTAGATGGAGCTATGAATTAAAAATTATTTTAATTATTTGTTTCTGAAAAAAGATCTTCTTCTTTCCCTCCACTGCACAGTGAGTTTTTCACAAAATTTTGTTCAAAATTCTGCTGGATAATTTTTTGTAGTAAATAACAACAAGTGTGGGCTCGAATTATAATTTCATGTAGCACTGCTACTTTTTCAGTTTTCTGCAAAAAACTAACCTAAAAAAATATGAACTTGTTAAGGTAGCTGAACCACGAAATTTTCACACTTTCAAAACAATAAAATCGGTAATATCTTTACACACAAATCCCTAACTCACGAACCTCAAACCCGCGAAACTAAAACCCCCAAACCCGTAAATCCACAAACCCCAAACTCCCAAACATCAAACCCGCGAACCTCAAACCCCCAAACCCGTAAACCCACAAACCTCAAACGCACAAACCTCAAACCTCAAACCCACAAACCTCAAACGCACAAACCTCAAACCCCCGAACCCATGAACCCACAAACCTCAAACCTAAAAACCTCAAACGCACAAACCTCAAATCTACAAACTTAAAACCCCCAAGCCCATAAACCTACAAACCTCAAACTCACAAATCCATAAACCTAAAACGGCAAACCCACAAACCTTCAACCCACAAACCTCAAACCAACGAACCCTCAAAGCCGTAAACCCACAAACCTCAAACCCATAAACCTCAAACGCACGAACCTCAAACCCCCAAATCCATAAACCCACAAACCTCAAACTCACAAATCCATAAACCTAAAACGGCAAACCCACAAACTTTCAACCCACAAACTTTCAACCCACAAACCTCAAACCAAAGAACCCTCAAAGCCGTAAACCCACAAACCTCAAACCCATAAACCTCAAACGCACGAACATCAAACCCCCAAATCCGTAAACCCACAAACCTCAAACGCACAGACCTCAAATCCACAAACTTAAAATCCCCAAGCCCATAAACCTACAAACCTCAAACTCACAAATCCATACACCTAAAACCCCAAACCCACAAACCTCGAACACATAAACATGAAACCACAAATCCACAAGCCCACAAACGGCAAACCCACAAACCTCCAACCCACAAACCCACAAACCTCAAACCAACAAACCTCAAACCCGTAAACCCACAAACCTCAAACCCACAAACCTCAAATCCACAAACTTAAAACCCCCAAGCCCATAAACCTACAAACTTCAAACTCACAAATCCATAAACCTAAAACCCCAAACGCACAAACCTCAAACACATAAACATGAAACCACAAATCCACAAGCCCACAAATGTTAAACCCACAAACCTTTGACCCACAAATCCACAAACCTCAAAGTAAAAAACCTCATACCCGTAAACCCACAAACCTCAAACCCACAAACCTCAAAGGCACAAACCTCAAACACACAAAAATTATTCCTCCAACCCACAAACGTCAAACCTCAAACCCACTAACCTCAAACCCACAAACCTCAAACCCACAAACCTCAAACGCACAAAACCTCAAATCCACAAACTTAAAACACCCAAGCCCACAAAACTACAAACTTCAAACTCACAAATCCATAAACCTAAACCCCCAAACCAACAAGCCTCAAACACATAAACATGAAACCACAAATCCACAAGCCCACAAACGGCACACCCACAAACCTCAAACCCATAAACCTCAAACGCACAACCCTCAAACACACAAAAATTATTCCTCAAACCCACAAACCTCAAACCCACGAACCTCAAACCCACAAACCTCAAACCCACAAACCTCAACCCCCCAAATCCGTGAACCCACAAACCTCAAACGCACAAACCTCAAATCCACAAACATAAAACGCCCAAGCTCATAAACCTACAAACCTCAAAGTCACAAATTCATAAACCTAGAACCCCAAACCCACAAAGCTCAAACACATAAACCTAAAACCACAAATCCACAAACCTCCAACCCACGAACTCACAAACCTCAAACCCCCAAACCCGTAAGCCTTAAACCTCAAAACCACGAACCTCAAAACCCACGACCCTCAAGCCTGCAAACATCAAACCCACAAACCTCAAGCTCACGAACCTCAAACCCACAAACCTCAAACACATGAACCTAAAACCGCAAATCCGCAAACTTCAAACCCACAAACATCAAACCCCATGTTCATAAAACTCAACATATAAGTACATCATGCAGAATAGTCCACAAACCCACCAACCTTTAGGGTTTAGGGTTAATGGTTTATGGGTTCAGGGTTCATCGATTCCGGGTTTATGGGTTTAGGGTTTATGGGTTTTAGGTTTAGGGTTGATGGGTTTATGGATTTATGGGTTTAGGGTTTATGGGTTCAAGGTATTTGGGTTTGAGGTTTGTGGGTTAACGGGTTTGAGGTTTAATTTTTGTCGTTTTGAGGTTTGTGGGTTTGATGTTTGTAGGTTGGGATTTGTGGGTTTTCGGGTTTGGGGGTTTGATGTTTGTTTGTTTAAGGTTTGTGGGTTGAAGGTTTGTGGGTTTGCTGTGTTTATTGGCTTGTGGATTTGTGGTTTTAGGTTTATGTGTTTGAGGTTTGTGGGTTTGGGGTTTTAGGTTCATGGATTTGTGGGTTCAAGTTTTGTAGGTTTATGGGCTTGCGGGTTTTATGTTTGTGGATTTGAGTTTGTGCGTTCGAGGTTTGAGGTTTAACTTTTGTGGTTTTGAGGTTTGTGGGTTTGAGGTTCGTAGGTTTGAGGTTTTTGGGTTTGGGAGTTTGAGGTTTGTTGGTTTGAGATTTGTGGGTTTGAGGTTTGTGGGTTTACTGATTGTGGGTTTGTGGATTTGTGGTTTAAGGTTTATATGTTGGAGGTTTCTGCGTTTGAGGTTTTTGGGTTGGAGATTTGTGGGTTGGAGGTTTGTGGGTTTGAGGTTCGTGGGTTTCAGGTTTGTGGGTTTGAGGTATAAATTCTGTGGGTTTGAGGTTTGTGCGTTTGAGGTTTGTGGGTTTGAGGTTTGTTGGTTTATGGGTTTGGAGGTTTGAGGTTCGTGGGTTTGAGGTTTGTGAGTTTGAGGTTTGTGTCTAAAGATATTACCGATTTCATGGTTTTAAAAGTTTCGGAATTTCGTGGTTCAGCTACCTTGGCAAGTTCATATTTCTTAGGTTAGTTTTTTGCAGAAAACTAAAAAATTAGCAGTGCTACATGAAATTATAATTCGTTACGAGGATTTAAAAAAAAATTATTAGAATCGGTCTAAAATTGAGCAGTCAGCAAAATTTTAAACAAAATTTTGTAAAAAAACTCACTGAGCGCTGGAGTCGAACCACAGAACTTCTGATTTCCGGTCAGGTGCTTTCCAATTAAGCTACTAGAGAGAAAGAGAGAAGAAAGCTTTTTCAGAAATGCACGCTTTATTATTCTAGATGGTAAAAGTCAAAATTTTCCAGGAATCTGTATTATCATTAGTGAATAACAGAAATTTTTAACGTCTTTTTCAGACTAGATTGAGCTATAAATTAAAAATTATTTTAATTAATTTTTTCTAAAAAAATATCTTTATTATTATTATTTCATTTTTATTATTATTTTTTCTTTTATCATTTTAGTTGAAAATTCAAATATTTGGTTGATAAGTAACTTTTTGGTTACAAAGTCATATTTTTGGACAAATAATTCAACAGTGCTATAGCAAATTTGTTTGTTTTGCTTAAAAATTCCACAGTTTGGTAGAAAATTAACCTTTTTTAATGAAAATTAACATTTTTGTTAAAAATTAACATTTTTATTGAAAATTAACATTTTTGTTGAAAATTCATATTTTTCTTTGACAATTCTACTATTTTGGTAGAAAATTAAAGTATTCTACTCATCTTTTTTCCGGTTTAAAGTGAACTGTTTACTAAAAAAATTAATGTTCAGCTTGAAAACCTAACTCTTTTGTTAAAAATTCATCTTTTTTGGTAGAATATTAATCTTTATTGTGGAAAATTCATCTATTTGTTTGAGGATTTAATTATTTTATTGAAAATTCGTTTTTTTTGTTTGAATACAACTGATCGAAATTTTTTTTTTAACTGAAAATTGACGTATTCTGATTTTGGTTAAAAACTTTGTTTATTTTGTTGAAAATTGAAATACTTGGTTAGAAATTAAAACAGTTATTCCAAAATTATGCTAATTGGTAGAAAATAAATCTTGTTTGTGGAAAATTAATCTTTATGATTGAGGATTTAACTATTTTTTTTCAATTCGTCTTTTTTGTTGAAAATTGACCTATTTAATTGAAATTCGAACTACTGTGTTAAAACATCATTTTATTGGTTAAAGATTGAATTTTTTTTTTCAATTTATCTTTTTTGGTTGAAAATTTACCTATTCAATTAAAATGCTAACTAATTTAATAAATCTTCATGTCATTTGTTGAAGATTGAACTATTTTGTTGAAAATTTGTTTTTTTGTTTTGTTTGGAAAATAATTTTGGTAAATAAAAACTCAACAATTCCATTTTTTGTTAAGAAATGATCATTTCTAATTGAAGATTCAACTTACTGGTTAAAAAATTTTTTTTTTTTTGTATATTCATATGTTTTGTTATAAAATAAATTTTCTTGATTGTAAATGTAACTACTTGATTGAAAGTTGAACTGCTTCGTTAAAAATTCCTTTTATTAGTTTAAGATTCATCTCTTTGGTTGAAAAATAAAGTATTTTGTTTAAAATTCGTCTTTTTTATGAAAATTAATTTTTAAACTGCACTATTGAACTATTTTTTGTTGAAAATTACATTTTGCGATTGAAAATTTCATGAATCCATTTTTGGTTTAAAACTTATCTTTTTTCGTTGAAGATTCAACTACTAGAATTCATGTGTTTTGTTGAAAATTTGTCTTTTGGTAGAAAAGTAATCTCTTTTGTGTTGAAAATTAAAAAAAATTTTAAAATGAATCTTTTTCGGTTTAATGTCAACTTTTTACTGAAAAATTCGATTTTTTAGTTTGAAAGCTTTTTTTTTTGTAAAAAATTCGTCTTTTTGGTTCAAATTATTATCTTCTTTGTTTAAAATTCATCTATTTTATCGAGGATTTAACTAATTTTTTTTAATTTGTCTTTTTTGATTGAATTCAACTATTGAAAAAATCTCGTTCTTTATTGAAAAGTTACTGTAATTAATTAAATTTAAAAAGTTTTAAATTCTTAAAATTTCCAGTAAAAATGTCACACTTTCACATTTTTAGCCAAGAAAATTATTTTATGCGAAGAATCGAACAGTTGAGTATTCAGTTGGGAAAACTAATTTGCAACCAAAAAAAGAACAATTTTCAATAAAACAGTAAACAATCAAAGAATCAAAGATTTGAATTTTTAACCAAAAAGATAACATTTTGACCAAAAAAAAATTGTTTTCACCAAAAACATTAATTATTAACTAAATAACATAAGTTCTCAGCAAAAAAAAGATTTTTCATTCAAGAAGAAAAGAAAATTTCAATCAAATTTTTAACATTTTTTCAAAACCGTCAAATTTTCAAAGAGAAAATATGATTTTTTAACCAATAGGTGAAATTTCTAACAGAATAATTGAATTTTCAACACGCAAAGACAATTTTCCAACCAGGAAGGATAACTTATTAATAAAAGTGTTGAATTTTCATTAAACAATTTTTACTTGTATCTAAAAAGTTGTATTTCTAACTAAAAAAGATGAAATTTCAATAAAAGAGTTGAATTTTCAACTAAGAAACATTTTTCATTCAAAAATTAAAATGAGTTTCAAACAAATTTGAAGGGATTTAAAATATTTTGAACGATTTGAAATATTTCAGGGTATTTTGAAAGATTCTATGGAATTTTCTATAGATATTCATCACATTGTCTGACTAAAGCTCGACATGCCCTACTTAGGATGAAACTCTTCATCAATTCCCTCGATTTGAATATTTCACTGAATTTAAAAACAGTTTCTAAAAATGATTTTCAACTATAGATTTTTTTAATAAAATTTAAAGTTCAATGACTGCATTGAAGGATGAAAGTTCAACAACCAGTTGAGATGGGATTAAGAAATTTTTACTTCTAGTACTGAGACATAATTAAATTTGTAACTAAAAAGTTGTATTTTCAACAAAAAAAGATGAAATTTCAACAAAAAAATTAAATTTTCAACCAAGAAACATTTTTCAGTCAAAAATAAAATAAATTTCAAACACAATTTGTTTGACTTTTCAACAAGATAATTGAATTTGCAACCAAATAATAAAATTTTTAACCAAAAAACTGAATTTCCAACCAAAAATATAGTATTAGAGTATTTAAGCAAACAGAATTAACTCAACGAAAAATATTTGGATTTTCTTGTTGGGCTCTATTCATTAAGTTATTATTCAAATGAAAAAACGAGAAAAATAATCTACTTGATATAGAACTTATCAGCAATTCCCTCGATTTAAATATTTCACTGAATTCAAGAACAGCTTTTAAAATTATTTTTAACTATAGATTTTATCAATAAAATTGTTAATTCAATGACCTTATTGAAGAAGAAAAGTTCAAAAATTATTTTAGAAGGGAATGAGAAAGCTTCAATTTTAGTTCTGAGAGTCAAAGGAGGGTTGATTTGGACTTCAAGTTTTGGTAGCGAAAATTGAATTGATTTTAGCACATTTTAAATGATTTCAATAAATTTTCAACATATTTGAAGAATTTTTTAAGTTCTAAAAAATTTCAAGATATTTGGTATAATTTAAAATATTTTAGATTATTGTAAAAAATTCTAAGGATTTTTCAATCAATCGTAATAATTTAAAGGAATTTCAAAGGAGTTTGTAGGATTTGAAATATTCTAGGATCTTTTAAAAGATTCTAGATAATTTTCAAAATCTTTTAAGATTTCTTATGAGGTTTAAGCAATTTAAAGAAATTTTGAATTATTTGATACATTTTAGGGTGTTCTAAAAGATTTTAAGGCATTTTCAATATTTTTTAAGAATTTTAGGGTATTTCAAAAGATTTCCAAAAATTTGAAATCTTTAATGGTATTTTTAAATATTCCAAAGTATTTCCAATAGATTTCAATAATTTTAAGAGATTTTAAATAAATTAATATGCTGCAGGACATTTCTAAAGATTGTAATGCATTTTCAATAGATTCAAAGTATATGCAGAGATGGCAAAGGATTTTAAAGATTCTAGAGTATTTTGAAAGGTTTCAAGAAATTTACAAGAGCTGTCAAAAGTTTCAAAGAATTTTCTAAAAGTTCAAAATAATTTAGGGTATTTAAAAATATTCTAGGGTATGTTCAAGGATTCCAGAGAATTTTGAAGAGCTTCAAAACATTTTCAACGAATTTATAAAGATTTCAAACGATCTGAAATATTCAAAGATACTTTAAAAAATTTCCAGATTTTGGATATTTTGAACGATTTGAACTGATTTTTATAAGGTTTTACAGGAAATCCATGATCAAAAAGAATTTTGAAAATTCTCAAGATATTTAAATAATCCAGAATTGGATGAAATATCATCAGATGATCTAATTTCCTCGTCCCACTAAAGCCCGACCTGTACTACTTGAGATAGAATTCAGCATCGATACCCTCGATTTAAATATTTCACTGAATTTGAAAGCATTTCCTAAAAATGATTTTCAACTCGTTTCTCAATATAATTAATAATTCCATGACCTGATTGAAGAAAGAAAGTTCAACGATTTGTTTAGAGTGGATTGAGAAAGCTTTAATTTTAGTTCTGGTCTTCAACTTTTGGTGGCTAAAAGCGAATTTTTAATTTTATTTTTATTTAAGTTTTCCCCTTACTTTCCCTTACTGTTCCCCTCTTTCCTCCTGAACGTGTATATTCCCCTTCCTTATCCCCCTCTATACTTCCGTTTAGGATAAACCATGCCATCTCCCCTAGGCTCTTTAAGAACTTCTTTCCCTCCCCATTCAGTACCTTGTCTTTTGATTTTCTTCCTCGCTCTCCATCCCATTCCCTTCCTCCTCTATCTCCTGTTCTCGCATTAAAGCCTCCTCCTATTATGAGCCTAATCTCTTGCTTGTCTTTTTCCATCAGTTCTCTCATCTCCTCTGTTTTCTCCTGCTTATCACCGTTCACATAAACCCCCACTATCTTCCACCTCTCTCCTCCCATATTTATCTCTTCTACTAATAATCCTTCTTTATGTTCTTTCAACTTTTTTTTATCCTTCTCTGTTATACATTCGTTCCTTACTCCTATCACCATTCCTCCCATTGCTCTGCCTTTTTTATTCTTCCTCTTTGCTTTTTGGATCTGCCATTTGTAACCTCTTGGTTGTCTTCCCCTTACTCTTTTCCACCCCTTTTCATCTAGCCACGTCTCCATCATTACTAGTACATCCCATTGTGTCAAATTTCTCATAAATTCCCTATCCTTTCTTTCTAAGCCTGCTATATTCCAGTAGCATATCTTCTAATCTTCCCTACTTTTTTTTCTCGTCTCTTTTTGTTTCCTACTATTTCTTATTTCTTTATCTCCCGTTCCTTTCTCTCCTAGTTTCCCGACACCTCATTATTTACTATCTCTTGCCTGTCTTCGTCCCAATTTCAGCATACAACTTCTATCTGTATTCCTTCATACTTAACCCATGTTCTTCTTCCCTTTTTCTTTCCTCTTCCGCTATTTTCCTTAACTTATACTGCATATACCTTTCTACACATGTCAAATCATCCTCTATTCTCTCCAAGCTTCCATATAACACCCTCTGCTTTGCCATCACTTTCCTCTTATGTTCCCATTTCTTTAGTTTCACTAGTACCATTCTCCCCCCTCTTCGCTCTTCCCTTCCTACACTTCGCACCTCCTCTATCTCCACCTTAGCATCAATTCTTTTTAGTACTTCTTCCACTCCTTCCATTAGCTCCTTCCCCTCTAATCTTAGACACTTCATCACTATGTTTCTTTTTCTTTCTTCTCTCTCTTTCTTTTCTAGTCTTTGTTCTATCTTTCTCAACCTTTCGTTCTCCTTATTCCCACTCTCCCCACCTCCCAACTCTCGGTTTGAGCTTTCTATTTTTTTTTATTCTGCCTTCCAACTCATTCACCTTTTTATTAGGCTCTTCCTGTTTTTATAGTCTTCGCTCCAACGTCTGCATCCTTTTCTCAGGCTTTTCCCTGACTCCTTCCCATTTCCTCATTTCTTTCCTAAGTTCGGCCATTTCCTGCCTAATTTCTTTTCTTATTTCCTCTACCCTTTTCTCCTGCTTTTCTCCATACATCCCCATTACTTCTATTATCATTTCGCGCGTTTCTTTTAATCTTTCCTTTTCCAACGGATCTTTAGCCTCAGCTCTGTCTCTTTCTGTTCCCTTATTTTTCTCATCCTTCTCTATAAAACTATGTTTTTCCGGCGGCGATCTGTACATTTTTGGATTTTTCAAACTTGACTTTATATATTCCTTGTCTTCACTGCTTCCCCTCTCCCCTCTCCCTTCTCTTCCTTTTGATGAATGCCTCAATCGATCCCACTTTCTTCGCCCTCAATCTATCCTTTTCTACCGTTTCCCTATACTTTCCCCTTGCCCTCCTTGAATCCAGTTCAAACTATCCCGCCTTCTATCGTTCTCTGTCTCTATCTATCTTCGCGTCTACCTGTCTTGCCTTTCTCGTTCTCTACCCTGCTTTGCTACGACCAACCTGGTCCTCCCACCCTGTCACAAACCTCAAACCCACCTAACCTCAATTTCTACACAAATCTGTATTGATCCCCAACAAAAATCCTCACTCCCTTGTCAATCTTTCAATCTCTAGATAAATCCCTCACAAACTGACCCTTTTACACACATCCACAATCCACTCACCTCAAATTTCAACACAATTTTCAGAAAAACCCAGCATCGAAATTTCGCATAGGTAGGAGAGCAAGTAGGAGATAGTTTCGGGTTGGTGAGAGGAGTAAGGAAAGGATGTCCTCTGTGCCCACTTTTATTTAATATATTAATATCAGACTTGGAAGAAAAAATGAAGAGAAAAGGGTGGGGACGAGTTAGGATAGGGAACGGAAAGATATATACACTGCCATACGCAGACGATATAGTGTCGATGGCAGAGGATGAAGAAGGGATGGCGGGCTTAAGTACAGGATTAGTGAAATACTTAGATGGAAAAAAGTTGAGTTCAAATGTAGAAAAGACAAAGATAATGAGGTTTAGAAAAGGAGGGGGAAGAAAGAAAGAATGGACGAGGAGATTGGAGGGAATAAAATTAGAAGAAGTAAAAGAATTTAAGTAGTTGGGATGTACCTTGCAAGCAAATTGAGATAATAGAGCTCATATAAGAGAAAGAATAAAAAAAAGGCAGCAGGGGTGATGAAACAGATATGGGGAATAAGAAAAAGAAGGTCTAAAAAAAATTGGAGAAGGAGAATCTGGTTATTTGGTACGCTGGTATGGCCGGTATGAGGTTAATGAGCAGAGATATAGGGGTGGAAAGAAAGGAAAGAGATTGAGAGTTTACAAGAAAGGTATATAAGGTGGACGCTAAGGGGTAGACTGGAGGACGCCGGGATATATGGTGAGAGAAGAAGCACAAAGGGATAAATTAATTACTAGAGCGGGAAAGAGGGCATGGAACTTGGAGACGGAGCTGAGGGAGGAAAAGGGAGGGGCGTTAGCGAGAAAACGTTTGATGGAGGTAGAAGAAAGGAGAGGGAGGGCGATGGAATTAACGAGATGGGAAGAAGAAAGGAGGGAGTTATTTAAGGCTAGAGATATAGAAGACGGGACAGAAGTGAACTATGAAGAAGTGGAAAAAGAGGATAGGGAAAGACAATTAATAGAAAGATAAGGGATGATGGAGGAATCAAAATATAATAACTGGTATAAGATGATAAAAAAGGAAGAAGTACCAAAGTATTTAGAAAAGGGATGGGGAGAGTAAAGATGGACCAGAATAGCAAGATTTAGATTGGGAAACGAGGTAAGGGCAGGTATGTATTGGGAAAAGAAAGAGAACAGGAAGTGCAGAATCTGTGAATGGGAAAAGGAAACATGGGAGCATGTATGGGAAGGATTTAGGAGAGGAATGGAGGATAAAGGAAGCTGGCAAGAGAATGTGGTAAAGATTCTAGGGGAGGATGGTTTGGGAGAAGAGTGGATGAAGGAGTTAGAGGGTGCTAAGGGAGCAAATGAGAAAGAATGAAAGAATGGATGCAAAAATTGGCAGAATGGAGTTACAAGTGAAGTAAAAGAAGAAGAAAACGGAAGTCCCTTGAATTAGAAGCGTAAAGATTTGTAAGTAATAATAATCACAGGGAATTTATAAAAGATTTCAAAACATCTGGTATATTTTATGGTATTTTAAAATATTTTAAAGAATTTTCAAAAGCTTAAAAGAAGATTTCAAATAATTTGAAATATTTAAGGGTATTTTAGAAGATTAAAAGAATTTCTAATAGATTTAAGGATTTATAATATTTCAGAGTATTCTAAAAGATTTCAAGGGATTCGAAAGAGCTTTAGAAAAAAATTAAGTGATTTCAAGAAATTTTCTAGAACTTCACAGAATTTTAAGAGATATTTCATAAGATTTCAAATAATATGAAATATTTCAGGGTATTTTGAAAGATTCCAAGGAATTTTTAATAGATTACAATAATTTTCCAGAGGTTTCAAGAATTTCAAGGGATTTCAAATTATTTCAAATATTTCAGGGAATTAAAAAAAATTCTATGACATTTTTAAGAGCTTTCAAGAGTTTTCAAGGGCTTTGAAGAATTTCAAGGGATTTCAAATGATTTGCAATATTTAAGTGTATTAAAAAAGATTCCAAGAAGATTTCAACAGATTTCAAAGGATTTCAAGGATTTTCAATATTGTAGGGTATTTTAGAAAATTTCGTGGAATTTTCAAGAGCTTTCAAGAGTTTCAAAGAAATTGGGATATTTGTTGGCATTCCAAAAAATTCTAAGAAGTTTTTAAGAGCTTTCAAGATTTTGTAAGAGCTTTACAAAATTTAAAGGAATTACAAATGATTTGATATATTTGAGATTATTCTAAAAGTTATTTCAAATTATTAAAAATATTTGAGAGTATTTTAGAAGATAATTGAAAATCTTCAATAAATTTCAAGAATTTTCAAGAGCATTAAAAGACTGCATGCGGTGCAAAATATTCAAAAAATTTTGAAATATTTTGGGGTATTTTAAGAGATACCAAAGAGTTTTTGATAGTCGAAAATTTGAAGGAATGTCAAAGGATCAAAAATAATTCAGGGTATTTTGAAAAATTCTAAAGATTTTTAAACAGATATTCATCAACTCGTCTGACTAAAGCTCGACATGTATCACTTGAGATAGAGCTCATCATCAATTCGTTCGATTTGAATATTTTACTGAAATTGAAAACGGTTTCTAAAAATGATTTTCAACTAAAGATTTTCTCAATATAATTAATAATTTAATGACCTCATTAAAGAAAGAAAGTTCAACGATTTGTTTAGAGTGGATTGAGAAAGCTTTAATTTTAGTTATGAGATTCAAAGGGGGGTTTTATGAGATTCTAATGAAATTTAATAGATTTTAAAAATTTTCAAGAGCTTTCAAAAGTTGCGAAGAATTTGAAATATTTCAAAGATTTTGAGATATTTCAGGGTATTTTAAAATATTATACGGTATTTTATAAGATTCCAAAGATTTTTTAAAAGATTTCAAGAATTTTTAAGTACTTTGAAGAATTTCGAGTGATTTCAAATTATTTGAAATATTTAAGAGCCTTTATAATAATTCTAAGGAATTTTCAAGAGCTTTAGAAAGTTTCAAAGAATTTAAAAATATTTGAAAGAAATTAAATATTTCGAAAGATTTTAATTAATCTGAAATATTTAAAGAATTTTTAAAAGATTCAAAAGAATTTTCAATACATTTTAGGAATCTAGATCGACTTCAAGAGTTTTCAAAGGATTTGAAATGTTTTTTTAAAGGTTTTGTAATATTTTAGGGTATTTCAAAAGAATTCAAAGGATTTTAATTATTTTAGGGTATTTAAAAATATTTTAAATAATTTTAAATATATTTTCAGAAGTAGAATAGATTTCGCGAGATTATAAAATATTTGAAATATTCGAGGGTATTTTAGAAAATTCTAAATAATTTTGAATAGAGTTCAATAATTTTCATGAGCTTTAAAAAAATTGCAAGGGATTTAAAAATATTTTACAGGAATTGAAACATTTTGAGTTCTTTAGAAAAATTCTGAGAAGTTTCGAGGAGCTTTTGAAAGCTTTCGAAGCTTTAAACAATTTAAATAAATTACAAATTATTTGATATATTTTAGGGTATTTCCAAACATTCTAAGGAATTTCCAATAGATTTCAATAATTTTAAGAAGATTTACAAAATTTTAAGGGATTTCAAAAGATTTCAAAGAATTTGAAAGATTGGAGAATATTTTAAAGATTCCAAAGAGTTTACAATTTATTCAAAAATTTCCAGGGATTTCGAAATATATTATAAATATTTTAGGGTATTGTAGAAGATTCTAAGGAATTTTCTATAGATTTTAGGAATTTGGAGGGATTTTAAGAGATTTGAAAGAAGTTGAAATATTCAACTATATTTTAGAAAATTCTAAGAAAATAGATTTCAAGAATTTTCGAAAGCTTTAAAAAGTCACGAGAGATTTCAAAATGTTTCAAAAATTTTGAAATATTTCAGCGCATTTTGAAAATATTCCAAAGAGTTTTCAATAGATTTAAAATTTTGAAGGGATTTCAAAGGACTTAAAATATTTTAAGATCTTTATTTCAAATATGTTATGATAGATATTTCAAAAAATTGCAAGCGATTTTAAGAGCTTTGAACGTTGCAAGGGAGCTCAAATTGTTTAAACAAATTTCAAATATTAAAAAATAATTCAATAAATTTTTTATAGTTTTTAAGAATTTGAATGTATTTCAAGACATTTTAAAAGATTTGATATGATTTGAAATATTCGAAGGTATTTCAGAAAATTCTAAGGAATTTTCAATAGATTTAAAAAAATTTTAAGAGCTTTAAAAAATTGCAAGGAATTTATTTTTACAAAGATTTTGAAATATTTTTTAATTTTTAAAAATATTCCAATGATTTTTTAATAGATTTTATAAATTAGGAGGGATATACATTTTTAAGAACTTTCAAGAATTTCAAGTGATTTCAAAATGACTTTAAATATTTGAAGAATTTTCAATAGCTTTAAAAAATCACGAGTTCAAAATATTTGAAAAATTTGAAATATTTTGGCGCATTTAAAAATATTCCGAAGAGTTTTCAAAAGATTTAAAAATTTGAAGGGATTTCAAAGGATTTAAAATATTTAAGATCCAGATTTCAAATATTTCAATGGTTCAAAATATTTTACGATATTGATTTAAAATATTTTATGGTAGATATTTAAAAAAATTGCAAGGAATTTCAAACGATTTCAAAGAAATTGCAATATTTTATGATATTTCAAAAAATTCTAAAAGCTTTTGAGAGCTTTCAAGATTTTTCAAGAGATTTAAGCAATCTAACGAAAATCCAATTGATTGAAAATATTTGTGGGTATGTTAGAAAATTCTTAGAAATTTTTATTAAATTTCAAGAATTTTCAAGAGCATTACAAAATTGCGAAGGGTGAAAAATATTCCAGAAAGTTCAAAATATTTTAGGGTATTTTGAAGGATATCAAAGAGTTTTTGATAGATTCAAAAATTTAAAGGATTTTAAAAAATTTAAGATATTTCAGGTTATTTTTAAAAGATTCTATGGAATTTTCTATCGATATTCATCACATCGGCTGACCCAAGCTCGACATGCACTACTTAAGAACTCATCCTCAATTTCCTCTATTTGAATATTTCACTGAATTCGAAAACAGTTTTTAAAAATGATTTTGAACTATAGATTTTCTTTATGAAATTAAAATTTCAATGACCTCATTGAAGAATCAAAGTTCAACAAATTTTAAAATTTGTTAAGGAATTTACAACCGCTTTTAAGAATTTTTGAAAGATTTCAAGAATTTTCAAGAGCGTTAAAAAATTGCAAAGGACTTTAAATAATTTTGAATATTGTAGGGTATTTTAAATGATTCTATACATTTTGAAATAGATTTTAAGAATTTTTAGGAGATCTGAAAAATTACAGTAAAGATATCAAAGAATTTGAAACATTTTAGGGTATTTTGGAATATTCTGAGGAATTTTCAATCAGTGTTCATCACCTCGCCTGACTAAAGCGTGAACCGTACTACTTAATATAGAACTCATCACTAATTCCATCGATTTCAATTTCTCACTGAGTTCGAAAAAAGCTATTCACGAATAGCGAAAATATTGAAAATTTAATCAAATCTTTATATTGGGATGAAAATCCCGGAACCAATGAAAAATTTACAGGGTATTTCGGGCAAGAACTGATTTAAATACCCCGTAAATTCCAGATTTTCCGCTTTTCTTTCTGAGATGTATTCATTTTGAAAAATAATCATTTTTAATAGAACTAGCAAAAATTCATATCAATTATAATTAGAAATACTGCTGTGCTTCTATCTTCATTGAATAAAATTTCATATTATAGCTCTTCATTTTTTCTCAGTTTTTTTTTTAACGTCAAAAATAAACTTTTGATATAAAAATAAACAAAATGTTGGAAAATAAATAAAATTTTAAAGACCAGCTCACAAGAAAATGAGAAAGCATTAATTTTAGTTTCCCTGAACCAATGAAATTATCACTGGTTGAATCAGTATTTTGCGTCATCACTGGTGAATCAGCGATTTCCGATTTTGACTCGGCGAACCAGTGACTGACTCATTTATTGTTGTGAATTTATTGTTTCAGCAAGATACTCCAAAGGTTTGTACAAAAGTGATGAATTCTAATAAGTGTCATACCTAACTAGCGAACCTAACTGATTAAACCAATGGCGGAATTCTACTGATTGAACAAGTGAAACCTCACTGATTGTCCGTGACACACGTCTAGGTGTTTCAACCAGTGATAAATGCCAATAAGTGTCATACCAAACCAGCTGACGGACGGCAACGTGTAAGACTGACTACTGATAGTTACCAGTGATCCTAACTGATTAAACTAAGGACGGAATTCTACTGATTGAACAAGTGAAATCTCTCTGATTGTCAGTGACACACTTCTGGCAGTTTCAACCAGTGATAAATGCTAATAAGTGTCTTACCTAACCACCTGACGGATGACAACGTGTAAGACTGAATACTGATAGTAACCAGTGAATGTAACTGATTAAACCAAGGACGGAATTCTGCTGATTGGACCAGTGAAATCTCTCTGATTGTCAGTGACACACTTCTGGCGGTTTCAACCAGTGATGAATTCTAATAAGTGCCATACCTAACCAAGTGATGGATGACAACGTGTAGGACTGACTACTGGTCGTAACCAGTGAACAAAACTGATTGAACCAGTGAATCAAACTGATGAAACCAAAGACGGAATTTGACTTATTGAACCAGTGAAATCTCTCTGATTGTCAGTGACACACTTCTGGCGGTTTCAACCAGTGGTGAATGCTAATAAATGTCATACCTAACCTAGTGATGGATGACAACGTGTAGGACTGACTACTGGGAGTAACCAGTGAACCAAACTGATTGGAGCAGTGAATCAAACTGATTAAACGAAAAACGGAATTCGACTTATTAAACCAGTGACATTGCTCTGATTGTCAGTGACACACTTCTGGCAGTTTTAACCAGTGATGAATGCTAATAAGTATCATACCTGACCAACTGACGGATGACAACGTGTAAGAGTGACTACTGATAGTAACCAGTGAACGTAACTGATTAAACCAAGGACGGAATCCTGCTGATTGGCTCAGTGAAATATCTCTGATTGTCAGTGACACACTTCTGACAGTTTCAACCAGTGATGAATGCTAATAAGTGTCATACCTAACCAACTGATGGATGACAACGTGTAGGACTGACTACTGATAGTGACCAGTGAACCTAACTGATTGAACTAAGGACGGAATTCTAATGATTGAACGAGTGAAATCTCACTGATTGTCAGTGACACACTTCTGGCGGTTTCAACCAGTGATGAATGCTAATAAGTGTCATACCTAACTAAGTGATGGATGACAACGTGTAGGACTGACTACTGGTAGTAACCAGTGAACCTAACTGATTATACCAAGAACAAAATTCTACTGATTGAACCAGTGAAATCTCTCTGATTGTCAGTGACCCACTTCGGGCAGTTTCAACCAGTGATGAATGCTAATAAGTGTCATACCTAACAACCTGACGGACGACAACGTGTAGGACTGACTACTGGTAGTAGCCAGTGAACCAAACTAATTCAAGCAGTGAATCAAACTGATTAAACCAAAGACGGAATTCGACTTATTGAACCAGTGAAAACTCACTGATTATCAGTGACACACTTCTGTCTATTTCAACCAGTGAGATTACACTGGTTCATTTTAAAAGAGATGAGAATCAAAGGGGGGTTGACCTGGTCTTCAAGTTTTTTTGGCAAGAAGCGAACGGATTCGGCAGGAGATGCAAAAACCTATTATACATTCAAAGAGCAGCCGACTGCTGAGGAAATCAAATTTTCACTGTAAACAGAGCCGAGCATCCAAGACTATTTCCTTTAATTGTTAATTCGTATCGCAAACGTCTTATTGCTGGGCGGGATCATCCGGCAGAGAAACTTCCTGAGGCGAGAAATAAATTTATCTTGGCTCTTCGGATTCGTGTTACGATTACTCCTTCCTCGAATTCATTTTCTATTTTTGAAAGAAAATCCCATTAAAAGCGTGCTTGTATTTCGTAGATTCAGATAA
The DNA here is from genome assembly GCA_932195095.1 of Andricus curvator. Classification (NCBI taxonomy): domain Eukaryota; kingdom Metazoa; phylum Arthropoda; class Insecta; order Hymenoptera; family Cynipidae; genus Andricus; species Andricus curvator. The sequence continues at coordinate 1,782 of CAKNYM010012850.1, read as the reverse complement.
TAGAAGTTTGAACGATTTTTGCTGCCTCATAGAGGAAGCTTTGTAATGGTAACATTTCCAAATTTTTTGAATACATTTAATTAAACCTTCCTCAATTTAAAAATGTCTAATACAATGTTCTAGCCAATTGTCCGGATGTGTGTGCGTGTGTGTGGATTCCACACTGTTTTGTGAACACGATCACTTGAAAACTGTTGCAGATAAAATGATGAAATTTCGAGGGCTTATTTTCATCACTAATATCTTGATACTGACCAAAGAATTTCCAAAAATATTCATTGAATTTTTTTTCACTCAATAATATTTAAAAAATCTGTTTTTCATAGTAAAACTTTTTTCATTAGCATAATTCAAAGTTGATGCAAGAATATAAAAGATTCCTTGGTTCGAAACGAATCGATGGACCTATAATAATGATACATTTTATTAAAGAGTAAGGAAGCTATGGCAATGCATAATATTTGGAAATACGATTCTTTATAGTAAAACTTTTTCCCTCAACATAATTGAGGAGTCTACTTTCAAAGGGGCACATATCCACTTTTGGTTTTTGTTGGGAAGTCGAGGAAAACGTTTCACAGCATTTATACAAAAAATTGGTTTTTCTAGGTTACTACATTATTTTGGTACGAGACCACGTGCCAAATTACCAGAAGTTTGGATTCTCATTATCCCATTATCCCAATATCTCATTATCCAGAGACTGGATGAATGCTCTTTTGGTGGCAGAGCAAATGTTTAACTCACTTTTATTATAAGATGGAAAATTTTGTTGGAGGAAACTGATACACAGATTGATAGGGCTCATCCTAAAGAAACGATGAACAAAAAAAAAACGAAATTTAAAAAGTGGATATATGCCCTTTTGAAAGTAAGCTCCTCAATTCAAAGTTGATGCAAGAACAGAAAAAATGTGTTGATTCGAGACGAATCGATTGACCTGCAATATTAATAAATTTCATCAAAGAATAGGGAAGTTATGGTAATTTATATATTTCAAAAATCTGTTTTTTACAGTAAAACATTTTTCATTACATAATTCAAAGTTTATGCACGAATATGAACGATTCTTTGGTTCGCGACGAATCGATTGACATATAATAATACATTTTCGTAAAGAGTAGGGAAGTTATGGTGATTTATATATTTAAAAAATCCGCCCGCTTCGCGGGCACATTCTCATAGCGCGCTTCGCGCGCGGCTCGCTTCGCGCGCACCTGTTGGATCTCGCGCTTCGCGCTCGATTATATGTTTATCTCGCGCTTCGCGCTCGATAATGTATTCACCTCGCGCTGCGCGCTCGGACACATTTGTCTTCTAGGTTTTCACACTTCGTGTCCTCGCTAGTGCACGCTTCGCGGGCTAATACTCTGTTAAAGCTTCATCGTTATGACCTGCTTTTGGTTTAATTATGTCAGTTTTACATAAAAAGATGAACTAATTTACTTAAGGTTCTATCGAACTTAAGGAACACATTCTCATCACGACACTCGCGCTTCGCGCTCGATATTTCGTTTGATCATCATGTGAACCTCGCGCTTCGCGCTCGTTTCTGTTCATCGTATAATAGAAACCCAAAAGTTCGCCACGACCATATGTTATGTTCAATCTTCTTCAGATAAAAATGACTAAAGTTGTATTTGATTTAAAATGAAGAAGGTAATTCCTTTACTTTAGCGTATATTTCCGTATCTTTATAATAAATCCTACAATCAGAAAGATTTTTTTCCAACTATCTGAAAAGGGGAGAAAAAAAGTATTTAAGTCGTTTTTGGAACATAT
>CAKNYM010012849.1:0-11358 GCA_932195095.1 Andricus curvator | reverse complement strand
TAATAATATTATAATTGAATAATGCTAGAAAGATGCGGTTTCTTTTTTAATTTCTGGCTTTTTGTTTAATTTTCATTTGGAGTGAAGTAATAATGAATTCAAGTTAACAAAATAATTGTTTAAACAATTTATTATCATTGATAATTAATTAGATTTAGCAAAAATCATTGTTTAAAAAAATTATTATTTTTTATGACTATCTTCATCTATATCGATTGCGCCTGATAGTTGCGGTTTTTGGCAATTTTTACCTTTCTGTCCTATTTTCACTTAGTGAGGTAATAATTAATTAAAGTTAACAGAAAAGTTGTTTAAACAATTTAATATTGTTTATAACTATCTTTTCTCAGATAAGTGCTAGAAAGTGGGGGTTTTTTCTAAAATCTTTCACTTTGCATCGCCTTTTTATTTATGGTAATAAGTCAACCACAACAAAAATGATTTTTCGAAAGGTATTGTTGTTTTAAGTGAATTATTTTTGCTCTTTTCCAAATGCTTAAAAAAATTAATTTAAAGAAAAAAAAACTATTTTACACAAGAGGCAAAAATGACTTGTAAAAGTTTTTTTTTTTTTTGATTACAACAAAAAGTTTATTGCAAAGCGTAAAAGAAAAATTTGGAATTGCAAATCTCTAATGTTTATATATTAATTGTTAGTAATTAAGCAGGCGAAGCAAAGTGAAAGATTTTAGAAAAAACCGCCACTTTCTAGCACTTATCTAAGAAAAGATAGTTATAAACAATATTAAATTGTTTAAACAACTTTTCTGTTAACTTTAATTAATTATTACCTCACTAAGTGAAAAAAGGACAGAAAGGTAAAAATGGCCGTAAAACCGTAACTATCAGGCGCAATCGATATAGATGAAGATAGTCATAAACAATAATAATTTGTTTAAACAATTATTTTTGCTAAATCTAATTAATTATCAAGTCACGCCTAATAAAACATAAAGTTGAAAATTTCAGAAAATACCGCAACATTCTACCGATTAAGCAAAGAGAATATTATCAACAACGATAATAAATTGTTTAAACAATAATTTTGTTAACTTGAATTCATTATTACTTCACTCCAAATGAAAATTAAACAAAAAGTCAGAAATTAAAAAAAAAAAAAACGAATCTTTCTAGCATTATTTTGTTAACTTGAATTCATTATTACTTCACTCCGAATGAAAGGTGGACAAAAAACCAGAAATTAAAAAAAAACCGCATCTTTTCAGCATTATTCAAATATAATAGTATTAATAATTATAATAAATTGTTTAAACAATTATTTTGTTAACTTGAATTTATTATTACTTGACTACAGATGAAAATTGGACAAAAAGCCAGAAATTTAAAAAAAATCCGCATCTTTCTAGCATTATTCAAATATAATATTATTAATAATTATAATAAATGGTTTAAACAATCACAATGATTAACATTGATGAACTATCACTTCCCTCTAATTGAAAATTGGACAACAAATGGAAAATTTGTGAAAAAACCGCGTCTTTCTAACTACATTCTATGAAAAAATTGCTAAAAACAATAATAAATTGTTTAAAAAATTCATTAAAATATCTAATTTTCAGTATAAGGTCATATTTTATGTATTGGAAACAATTCGCATTAAAAAAAACCGCAAAAAAATCATAATTAGCGCCAAAAACTCGCAAAACCCATTTTTTCACTTATGGGGTTTCTTTGGGACCCTATAAAACAGACTTATGGTGTTGGTTTTTGAAAAGTGATATTTTATTCGTATTCTATGGCTAATTCTGAAGAGAAATGTTGAGTTTCAACTCGATTGAGATAATATTGAGGATTCTGACTAAGATTTACAAAAGCGTCTTTTTTTCTTATGGGAAATACATGTTAAACTTCATGGGGCTTGCGCCACCCCTAAATATCATTTTTTTTCAAAACAAAAAAAATGGATTTATTTTTGGGTGGATTCGAACAAATTTGGGGGCTGTCCCGATAAAAATTCAAACAAAAATTTTTCCAATGCATTTTTGGACTTTCCTACTACACAGTAACTATTAGTCCCTTTTTTTCTCAAATCACTTTTTAGTCACTTTTTTAAATGAAAAGATCACATTAGTCACCTTTCTTTCAATAAATTAGCTCGTGGGTTAATCACTATTCAATTCAGGTTTATACCTATTTCTGAATTGTCATGAATTCTTTTGAAGTGTTTCAGGGTATTTTTAAAGATTCCGAGATATGTTTAATAGATTTCAATAATTTGAAAGGATTTGCAAGATTTTAGGGTATTTTTAAAACTTCTAAGGTATTTTCAAGAGCTTTTAATTTGAAATATTTTAGGTAATTTTAAAAGATTCCAAGGAATTTAAAAATTAGTTTCATTAATTTGAAGAGATTTTAAAGCGTTTGAAATATTTTAGGATAGAGAATTTTCGAGACTTTCGGAAGATATGAAATGATTTTACAGAACGTATAAGGTTTTAGGATATTTTAAAAGATTTCACGGGATTTTAGAAGGTTTCCAAGGATTTCAATGATTCGAAGCGTTTTTTAATTTTCTCAATGTATTTTAATAAATTTCCCGGAATTTATTCAAGAGAAGTGATGTATTTTGTAAAGTTTCAAGGATTTGAAGAGATTTCAATTTATTTTTTTGGCATTCACCCTGAATTCTTATTAATTTATCCTGAATTCTTTTAAATTCTTGGAATTCTTCTAAATTTGCTTAATTGAAGGGATTTTTTTGACATTTTAAAACTTTTTGTTTAATTAATCCTGAGAATCAATTGATAAAATGATAAAAGGATTTGAAATATTTTAAGGTATTTTTCAAATTCCTTAGCGTTTTCAAGAGCTTTAATAAATTTTAAGGGATTTCAAAAGATTTTAAAGGATTTGAAATATTTTAGGCGATATTAAAAGACTACAAATGAAATTTTTAATTGATTTCAGTGATTTAATGGGATTTCAAAGGATCTGAAACATTTTAGGAAATTTTAAACGATTCCCGTAAATTTTTTATTTATTTTCATAGTTTGAAAGGATTTCAGAGATTTGGAAATATTTTAGGGTATTTTAAAAGATTTCAAGGCATTTTCAATAGATTTTAAAATTTTAAGGGATTTTAATATTTTAATGGATTTCAAAGAATGTATTCATAAGAAGTGAGGGCTTTCGTAGGGTTTCAAAGATTTAAAAAGATTTTCAAATATTTTTTGCGATTCACGTGGGATTCACCCTGAATTCTTATTAATTCATCCTGAATTCTTTTGATTTCTTCTAAATTCACTCTATTCAATGAATTTTTTCAGATTTTTCAATTGTTTTCAATTCACTTGATTGCTTTTTTAATTCAGCTTGATTTTTTTATGAAATTCATCCAAATCTGCTCATTTCCCTTAAATTTCTCTAAATTCACTCAGATTTTATTGTAATCAATGGAATTTTTTCGATTTTTAAAATTTGTTCCAATTCATTTGAATTCTTTTGAATTTAACTTGAATTATTTTGTAGTCATTAGTCACGTCTTTGGCTAGAAATTAATAGGTCTTCAAAGATTTTAAGAGATTTAACTTTTTTTTCGAATCCACCCTGAATTTTTTGGAATTCTCTTGAATTTTTTTAATTTACTTGAATTCTGCAAAATTCACTCAATTCTTTTTCATTCAATGGATTTTTTAAAAACTTTTCAAAGTTTTTATTTAATTGATCCTAACTTCTTTAAACCTGGCCTTGAATTCTTAGGAATTTCGTCAAATTCTTTTGAAATCCCTTAAATTTTTCTAAGCTTATTTTTTGAAATTTACTGAATTTAATTAAGTTTTTTCATATTTTTAAATTGTTTTCAATTCATTTGATATTTTTAATTCACCTTGAATTTTTATGAATTTCATCGAATTATTTTCGTTTACCTTAAGCTCCTCTAAATTCATTCCAATATTATTGAAACCAATAGAACTTTTTGGATTTTAACATTTTTTTCGAATTCCTTTGAATTTAACTGAATTGTCTTGAATTCTTTTGAAATACTTCGAGGTATTTTTAAATATTCCGAGAAGTTTTTAATAGATTTCAATAATTTGAAGGGATTTTAAAGATTTTAGGGTATTTTTAAAACTTCTAAGGCATTTTCAAAAGCTTTTAATTTGAAATATTTTAGGTAATTTTAAAAGATTCCAAGGATTTTTTAAATTAATTTCATTAATTTGAACGGATATTAAAGCGATTAAAATATTTTAGGAGAAAGAATTTTCTAGAATTTCGGAAGATATGAAACAAAGATTTCACAGAATTTTTTAAGATTTCCGAAGATTTCAATGATTTTAAAGCTCTCAAGGTATTGCAATACATTTTCCAGGATTTCAGGAAATATCATCATAGAATTTCATGGGATTTTATAATATTTTAGTGGATTTTAAAGAATTTATTCACGAGAAGTGAAGTATTTCATAGGATTTCAAAGAATTTGAAATATTTTAGATAATCTTAAAACAGTCCAAGGAATTTTCAATTGATTTCAATCATTTGAAGGGATTTCAAAGAGTTTGAAATATTTTCAAATCTTCCAAGGAATTTTCAAGAACTTTTAAAAGGTTCGAGGGCTTTTAAATGATTTTAAAGGAATTGAAATATCTTAGGGTATTTGTATGTATTCAAGAGATTAAAAAATTTGCAAAAAATTTCCAAGGCTTTTAAGCGATTTAAAACAATTTTCATGTAGGTTTAAAGAATTTCCTAGAATTTGGGTAGATATGGAACGATTTTACAGGACCTATAAGGTTTTAAGATATTTTTAAATACTTGACAGGATTTTACAAGGTTTCCGAAGATTTCAATAATTGTAAGGTTTTTCGAAAACTCTCAAGGTATTTTAATTTTTCCAGGATTTCAGGAAATATCACCAGATTTCATAGAATTTTACGAGATTTAATAATATTTTAGTGGATTTTAAAAAATTTATTCAAGAAAAGTGAGTTATTTCGTAGGCTTTCAAAGATTTGAATAGATTTTTACTTATTTTTTGGAATTCACCCTGAATTCTTAATAATTTATCCTGATTTTTTTTGATTCTTTGGAATCCTTTTGAATTTTTTAAATAACTTGAATTTTTCTAAATTTACTTAATTCTACTTAATTCAATGGATTTTTTTGAATTTTTAAAAGTTTTTATTTTATGGATCCTTAGGATCAATTGATAAAATGATCAAAGGATTTGAAATATTTTGAGGTATTTTTTCAAATACCATGGCATTTTCAAGAACTTTAAAGGATTTCAAAACGATTTGAAATATTTTAGGTTATTTTAAAAGATTCCCAGGCGTTTTCAAAGGCTTTAAAAAGTTTCAATGGATTTCAATAGGAAATTTTAAAAGATTTAAAAGAGATTTAACCAATTTCAAGTGATTTTCAAGAGTTTTAGTAATTTTAAGGGATTTAAACATTTTAATAGATTTCAAATAATTCATTCACAAGAAGAGAGGGATTTCGGAGGGTTTCAAAGATTTTAAGAGATTTTCAAATATTTTTTGCAATTTATTTGGAATTCGCCCTGAATTCTTATCAATTTATCCTAAATTGTTTTGATTTCTTTTAATTTCTTCAAAATTTACTCAATTTTACTAAATTCAATGGATTTTTAAAAAGTTTTTGTTAAAATCATCTTGAAGTCTTTTAAACTCTCTTTAAATTCTTAGGCATTTCATCAAATTCTTTTGAATTGACTTGATTTAAAAAAAATTCAATTTGATTTTTTATGTATTTCATCCAATTCTTCTCGCTTCCCTTAAATTGCTCTAAATTCACTCAAATTTTACTGAAATAAATGGATTTTTTCTATTAAAAAAAAAAATTTATTTCATTTGAATTGTTTTGTAGTCATTAGTCACTTTTTTCTTTTGAATTCTTCTAAATTCACTCAATTTTACTCAATTGAATGGATTTTTAAAAAGTTTTTGTTTGACTCATCTTGAAGCCTTTTAAACTCTCCGTAAGTTCGTAGGTATTTCATCAAATTCTGTTGAATGGCTTTTTAATTTTTCTAAACTCATTTCAAACTTACTCAATTCAATTACTTTTTTCATATTTTTGAATTGTTTCCAATTCACTTGATTGATTTTTAAATTTAGCTTGATTTTTTATGAATTACATCGAATTCTTCTCATTTCCCTTAAATTCCACTAAATTCACTCAGATTTTACTGAAATCAATAGAATTTTTTCGCTTTTTTAAATTATTTTTAATTCATTTCAATTCTTTTAAATTGGTTTGTAGTCATTATTCACTTTTTTGCTTATAAATTAGTAGGGTTTCAAAGATTTGAACAGATTTGAAATTATTTTTTGGAATTCCCCCTAAATTCTTATTACTTTTCCCTCAATTCTTTTAAATCCCTTGGGATTCTCTTGAACTTTTTTAATTCTCTGGAATTCTTCTAAATTTACTCAATTCTACTTAATTCAATGAATTTTTTTGATTTTTTAAAAGTTTTTATTTAATTGATCCTGAAATCTTTTAACCTCACCTTGAATTCTTAGACATTTCGTCAAATTCTTTTGAATTCCATCGAATTTTTCTAAGCTCATTTTAAAGTTACTGAATTCAATGAAGTTTTTAAAAATATTTTTTAATTGTTTTCAATTCATTTGATTTTTTTTTAATTCACCTTGTATTTGTATGAATTTCATCGAATTCTTCTTGTTTACCTTAAATTCCTCTAAATTCATTGCAATTTTACTTCTTTAATTCTAAAGAAGTATATAAAGTATAATAAAGAATTCTAATTCTTATGAATTTATCCTGAATTTGTTACCCTTTGAGCGCGAAAAGTACCCTTTGTGCGTGACAAGAAGTACCCCTTTGGTCCCTATATTTTATCCCATAGGGACTGTGAGGCCTGTAATATCAAAGAGTTTAAAAGGGATCGAACTTTTTCTAGTTTATAAATATCAGGGATTACAGCGGTTCAGTAATCCAATTTTAAGTAACAAGGGGGATTAAAAGGAGATTTCATTTATTATTAAAAACTTCTTATATACTATGGGTATCTCGTGGATATTGGACAAAAGTGCCTTTTCTTCAGAAACCTGTCTAGTAATTTTTGTGTTTAAAATCATTTTTTCTAGCTTCAACACTTTCTACTGATAAAAATACATCAGAAAAAAATTCAAGAAGATCAAAGGTTGACAAAATAGATAAACAACAGGATTGATAAATGCTCATGTTTGAAATTTTCAAATGTTTTTTTATCAGTAGATAGTTTTTGATTCCATAATCTTATCAATTTTTTTCTAGCGTAATATTTCCAGTAAAGAACCGTAAGTTGTTCAAAGTATTTGTGTAAGTAAGCTATTGAAAAACACAAAAATGTCCTTTTAAAAAACCTAATTTTTCTGTTTTTGTTTCCTTTTACGGTAAAATTGATTTCTAATGTATTTTTATCAGTTAAAAGCTTTCAGAGGTTAAAAACATTTTTTTAATGTCAGCTAGAAAAAGATTATAGTGTAAAAAACGGAAATTAAACTTAAATTCGAACTGATTTAATAGAATCCACGAAGAAAATCTAACAATTTTTGGTTAAAAGTGCATTATAGTTTTAGTTGAGAATTCATCTTTTTTCATTAGTAATTCTTTTATTTGATTAAAAATTTAACTATTTTGTTGAAAATTCTGTTTTTTGGAGGAGAATTAATTTTTTTTACTGAAAATTTAACTATTCTATATTTTATTAAAAATTGATCGTTTTTAGTCATGAATTCAACTATTTATTGAACTGTTATGTTAAAAATTCATCATGTTAGTTGAAGATTCACCTCATTGGTTGGAAATAGAGCTATTTTTTTGACAATTCATATTTTCGGGTTAAAAATTGAATTTTTTTATGGAAAATTCGCGATTTTTGGTTGAACATTCTATAATTTTAGTCGAAAATTCAACTATTTGGTTGAAAATTTAAATTTGGTTAGAAATTCATATTTTCGGGTTAAAAATCCAACTGTTTTTAAAAATTCGTCTTTCCGGGTTGAAAATTCAACTATTTGGTTGAAAATGCATCTCTTTGTTTGAAAATTAATCTGTTTTGATCGAGCATTTTATTCAAAATTCGTCTTTTTTGGATGAATTAAGTTATTACAATTTTTGTTAAGAATTCATCTTTTTTGGTTGAATTCAACTGTTTTATCTCAAATTACAATCTTTTATAATTGAATTATTTTGTTAAAGCTTGAACTTTTTGCTTCAAAATTCTTCTTTTTTGGTTGAAAATACAAATAGTTTGATAGAAAATTAAACTGATTGGTTGAAAACTAACTTTTTTGTTAAAACATTTTCTGTTTTGTAGAAAATTCGTCTTTTGGGTTTGAAAATTCAACAATTTGGTAGAAAATACAACTATTTGGTTGAAAATTCAAATATTTGGCGTCAAATTATCTTTAGGGTTAAAAATTCATAATTTTGGGTTGAAAATGTAACTGCTTCGTAGAAAATTCGTATTTTTGGCTTGAAAATACAACAAGTTGGTTAAAATTTTCTTCTTTCTTGACTGAAAAATCTTTCTCGGTTGAAAATTCAACTGTTTTGTTGAAAATAATCTTTTTTGTTGGAAATTCATCTCTTTTGGTAGAAATTTTATATTTTTGGTTTGGAAATGCAACTGTTTGGTTGAAAGTTAATGTGTTTTAGCTGAGGATTCAACTACTTGGTTTAAAAGTAACTTTTTCTTGTTTAAAAAAATCATAATTTCGGGTTAAAATTTCAACTGTTTTGTAGAAAATTCGTCTTTTTGGCTTGACATTTCAACAGTTTGGCACAAAATTCAACAGTTTGGTTAAAAATGAACTTTTTTGTTTATAATTTATATTTCGGGATGAAAATTCAACTGTTTTGTAGGAAAATCGTATTTTTGGCTTGTGCATTCAATTATTTGGTTGAAAATTAACTTTTTTTTTTAAATGATATCTTTGGAATGAAAATTGAACTGTTTTGTAGAAAATTAATCTTTTTGGCTTGAAAATTTAACAATTTGGTTGAAAATGAGCTATTTTATTAAAAAGGATTATTTTCGGGTTAAAAATTCAACTATTTTGTAGAAAAGTCGTCTTTTTTGTTTGAATTCAGCTGTTTGCGATTTAAAATTAAAATCTTTTTTGCTTGAAATATTAGCTTTTACATTTTTTGTTGAGAATTCATCTTTTTGGGTTAAAAATTGAATTACTTAGTTAGAAGTAGAGCTGCTTTATTAAAAATAAAAAAATTTTGTGTAAGATTCATCATACTAGTTGGAGATTGATCATATTAGTTAAAAATTTATCTCTTTGGTTGAAAATAATTCTTCTTGGTTGAAAATTCATCTTTTTAATTAAAAATTCAACTAATTGGTTCAAAATTCATCTATTTTGTTGAAAGTGCAATATTTTTACTTAAAAAATTAGGAATTTAAAATGTTTCAGTTTAAATTTAATATTAGTACCTACATTAATTTTATTTAAAAGAATTTATACCCCCGTTTTCGTGAAAAATCTGTTTATTTCCCCTGTTTTTAGAGCATTGTGATGTTTTTGATTTGCAACTACAGAATTGAGTTATCTTTTGGGGCTATTTTCTTGATTGAATCGTTTAGGGAAGCGCCTTGTTTTCTAATATCTTGAATTTCTATTTATGATTCTTAATAAATGAATCGAAACCTTGTAAAAAACAGTGGGTGGGGAAAGGGGAAATTGAGTTAAAATTCTCGATTTTAGGAAATTTTTCAAATTTAAGGGCGAAAAGGGGGGATTAGGTAACAAAAGGGGCCTCGAATATCATTATTAATCGCTAATATCTCTTCCAGCTATTGATCTGATCAACAATTTGCTGCAAGTGAAGCAAAGGAAAAGGTACACAGTAGACAAAAGTCTGGCGCATATTTGGTTGCAGGTAAGTTAGCTTTCATTTCTCTTTTGCAAATTTAGAATAAAATAAGTGGTGTAGTACTAAAAGAAAAAGTGGCCTGGCGGTACTTAGAACTTAACCCAATAAGAAAATCCAACTATATTTTTGGGTAAAAGTTCATTTTTTTATTGAAAAGACTACTATTATATTTTTGGTTCGGAATTCATCTCGTTTGGTTAAAAATTCTATTATTTGGTTGCAAATTTAATTCTTTTGTTGAAAATACAACTATTTATTAAAAAATTATCTTTTTATCAAAAATTCAACTACTTTGTTCAAAATTCATTTTTTTAGTTCAAGGTTCATCTCTTTCGTTGAAAATTGAACTATTTCCATGAAAATTCGTTTCATGTTTGTTTGAAAATAAAATTTTCAAACTAACAATTAAACTATTTAATTTTTGGTTAAAAAATTATCTTTTTCAGTTGAAAATTTAACTTTTTGTTTAAAAATTTATATTTTTCAGTTAAAAATTTATCTTTTCAGTTAAAAGTTCAACTTTTTGGTTGAAAATGCAGGTACTTTGTTGAAAATTCGTCTTTCTTGGTAGAAATTTAATCTTCTTGGTTGCATTTTTTTGATTTGACTTAAAGTTGAACTAGTTAGTAAAAAAATAATTTTTTTTATAAAGATTTCATAATTACAGTTGAAAATTCAACTATTTGCTTTTAAATGAACTTTTATGGTAAAAAATTCATATGTTTTGTAGAAAATTCATCTTTTTGGCGTGAAAATTCAACAATTTTTGTTGCAAATTCATGTATTTTGTTCAAAATTCGTCTTTTTTGGTAGAATATTAATCTTCTTGGTCGAAAATTCATCTTTTTGGTTGAAAATTTAACAACTTTGTTGAAAATTCATTCTTTTTTGCGAAAAATAATTTTTTTCATCTGAAAATTTAACTATTCCATGTTTGGTTAAAACTTTATCCTGTATACTTGATAAGTTGGAAATTGGTCTTTTTTGATAGAACATTCACCTTTTTGGTCGAAAATTCATCTTTTTGATTGAAAATTTAACAATTTTGTTGAAAATTCGATTTTTTTTTTGTTCAAACTTTTTTTTTATCCGAACTTTTATCTAAAAATTTATCTATTCCATTTTTGATAGAAAATTCATGTATTTTGTTGAAAATTCTACTTTTTGGTTGACATTCAACTATTTGGTAGAAAATTCATATATTTTGTTAAAAAGTCGTCTTTTTGGATAGAAAATTATTCTTGTTTGTTTAAAATTCAACTTTTTGGTTGAGAATTCAACTATCTTGTTAAAAATTCATCTGTCTTGATTGAAAATTCAACTGTCTTCTAAAAAATTTGTCTTTTTGTCTTGAAAATTCAAATATTTGAATGAATTTTAATCTTTTTCGTTGAAAATTTAACAATTTTGTTAAAAATTCGTCTTTTTTTTGGTTCAAAGTCATTTTTTTATCAGATTTTCTATCTGAAAATTTAA
>CAKNYM010012848.1:0-22008 GCA_932195095.1 Andricus curvator | reverse complement strand
ATGTTTGTTTTCTGTTACTTTTCGAACCGGTTTTTCTGAAAACCGCGAAAAAATGAAGATTTTCGCCTTCAAATTCGTATTAAACGGAAAAAACATACTGAAATGTTCCATCAATTGATGATAAACAAAATTTTGTTTCGTAGAGTTATTTGCAATTTTCTTTAAAAATAATTGATTCAAATGAAAGTACAGAAGCCTCAAATTCTTCACATTCATTTGAGCTTGTGTTATCATCACAGTCTTCACTTTCTCCACCAGATGATTCCGTTTTTTCTTGCGGTATTATTACTAGCTCTAAGACTGATTTTGGCAATTGTTTAGGTTTTTTTCTCTTGCTAGACTAATACCAGCAAGATTTGGACACAAAATGAGAAGTAATCTATGAAAAATATCTCCTTTTGTTTTCACTCTCTTATATTTAATGGCATGGTGCTTCACAGTTTGGGGGAACTCGGGCCTCACTTTCACTAGTACTATTCGGTTAAAGATCTGATAGGCACTTGCCCCAATACCCAAGTAACAGGTCCATCATAGGAATTACCTGCAACACCTTTATTTTGCACTTCTTTTTAAGAAAACCTAGTCCTTGGTTGTAGTGCCATTGCTGAATGATCTCAAAGTTACCATGGGAGAAAATTTTGCTTCATATTTTTTTTATTTTATGTAATAATTTTTCGAAATAAATTTATTTACAACAGAAACATTTAAAAAACAGAATATTGAATATCTAAATAGCGAAATACTAAAAACTGTGTAAATTTAAATCAATATTCCATAAAATTCTTATAATAGGTAAACACGCGCATCAACGCACCCAAATTCCTGCCTGTGTGGCCTTCGTAATTAGCAGCCCATTTTAAGAGTCGCAAATTGACGCAGAAATTTTTAATGGAAATCAATTCATTGATTGTTTCATAAGAACTTAGCGTTTCCACATTTTGTGGCAAAGTTCGACAACTTAATATTCTTTCAATCGAAATCTGATTAAATGAGAAATATTTTTAACCGTGAAACATCAACAAAAAAAATTAATAATATTGATAAATATGAAAGGTTTAACACTTGAGTCGCTTAAAGGAGTTAATACACTACAATTTTATATAACCATTTATTTAAATATTTTTCACTGGTGTTAATACAGCACCTCCTACAGTTGAGGTATATATGGGTATACATTAGACGTTGAGAGCGATTTCTCCAATTTTTTGAACTTTGAAACCTGAAAAATTGCTTAAAATAATAATATTTCTTTATTATTTCTGTAGTTCCATGTACTTTAGATACTTATTAATAGGTTGGCATTAATATTTCATAAAAAATAAAACTAATTTTTTCACTTTTGATCACCTTTTCGTACCAACAGGACCACTGTGCAGCGCTCCCTGGTCCTGTTACCGTACCTTACTCAGACTCTCGAGTCTTTTCCATCGTGACCTTAAGTGCTTCCCTCTCCCTATCCTGCCTTGCCACCAATACTCGGCTGCATTTTTGTCCCCATCCTGCTCCTCCCACCAAGAAAAACTAACTTTCCAGCAGTGATGCTAACGGACCGCCACTTTTTCATCTGCGCATATACAGAACAGCGCGAGTCTATTTGAAATCAATAAATACTATCAATAATAATACAGATATATATTGGTAAAAGTTTTTTACTCTAAACAAATTGATTAAATTGCATGTAAGAAGTAGCTAATTTCTCGAAATAATTTATTATAAATGTAGTATTACAAGTGCATATTTTATTATTTTAAATAAACCCGCGCTTTTCGGTACATTCGCAGTTGACAAAGTGGCGGTCCGTTAGTATCACTGCTTTCCAGCCCGCCCAAATCAGTCTTAATCTTACAAAATATCACACACCCTCTTCACGTCTCCTATTCTATTATCTTTTTATTGCTTAAATATAAGTTGCAACGCTTCCTCAGCTGACATTATAAAAGCGCTGTGGTATTGGAGAATTCCCTGTTTGTCATTGAGGAAATTTATTATAGGCGTATGACAGATTACCGAAAAAGATTCTTATTTGTCTGCATCTTAGTGATTCCAAGGTGAATGTTTTCATTTGTGTCAATTGATTTACGTCAGCTGATACTTTACTTCTCTGCACATAAAGAATAATTTGTACATTTGGCTTAGATTTGATCAAATTATTTAAAACTACATATTTTTATGCAAAATACCGTGAACCGGGGCTAAGCATTGTTTGTGGGGAGGCGGGGCACGACGCACCCTTTATTCTACATTCTTGAATGCGATACGTATTTGCTTCTTCTAGGTAAAAAATATAGAGACTTGCCTGTAACAGACCTAAAACTTTAATTGCAGAACCTAGAGGAAGCAATATTGTGCTTTAAACACAGAATTAAGGTTGCATCGGTTTCCCCGACATATGCGCCGATTAGCCTAAGTTTATGATATACAGAGGAATCCGAAGCTTTGGTTCTCGATTACTTTAGACAACGCCTTAATCCTTTTTTTGTATATTTTTCATGAATTTTTTTAAAGCTTGACTCCTCGAAATTGCTCAATTAATTTTTTTTTTCCTAAACGTATTTGATACGCGAAAGAGTCCTTTTTGGGAAGACAAAAAAATTAGTCAACTGTTAAGTAATTTTTTAATTGACAAAAAATTTTGTTATTTTTGCACGTGAAGTTACTTTTCATATTTCAATCAGGTATTGTTAATATAATGTAATGTTCCAAATTGCCTGGCCAGGTCTGATTCATATTTTAAATTTCCAGAACAACGCACATATACATTAGTCGTAATTGAATGCCGTAATGGTTACTTAAGTTTCAGTTTAAGGTAATAAATTATGTTTTAAACAGTCTAGTAAATTGTACACATGTATCACACTGTTCACAAAATATTCCTTTCTTTCTTTTTCCTCTGTTGAAATAAAATGAGGGTCGCTTATACTTTTCTCATCACCTTTGTGGTTCTCTCTGATTTTATTGGTAAATATGATATTACATAAAAGATAATCTACACATTCTTGACCTTTTTCAACTTTATTAAAAATAATGTCACCTCTACCAACGTAGCGTACACTGGGACATCGGTTTACCGGAATCTGATATACCGGATGAGGTGGTACAGTGGGGCTAGAGATATAAGGAAAAAAGAAAAGATTACAAGACCAGCGGAGTTGCGCAGTTTACGGTTCGGCACTATAAGAAGCCACAAGCAAGATGGAGAAGAATAACGATTCGCAGAAAACACCGATTTGCCGTGAAGGTCATTGAGGCCATTCTCGAAACCCCCGGTAAACCGAAAACCCAGTGTTTTATTTTCAGGAATTCTATACATTAAAGATAAAATTTTCATCTTTTTACGCGGAAAAAATTCTTGTTCATCTTATATGTATCATAATAGCGTATCGAACTTATTATTCTGCAAAATATTGTCAGCCCTTAACATTTATCTTAGTTATAAATAATTTAAGTAAACAATTCGACAATTTTCTCTATTACATTTTTCTTCCGTAAAGTAAAATACCCTATCGAAATAGCTACTCAGACTTACTAACTCCAGAAAATTGTTAAAATTTGACATTTAGTTTTGCTAAAAATAATGAAGGGTAAAGAATAAAAAATTGTTATAGAGTCTTGCAAATAGCTCATCAGATATACTACAATACAGAATTTTCTGGATTTTGGAATTGGAACCATTTAAAAAAATTTCAACAAAATATTTACGTACTAAAATTATAAAATTGCTCAATATTAACTGTGTAGTTGGTCACGTGAAGCTCTGGTACATCTTCCTAAACGTGAACTAATATAACCTGAACATTTTGCAGAACGGTTGTTGTCTGAATATAAAAGCTAAAAATAATTCAATAAAACAAGATTCTGACGTTTTCTGAAATATTTGATCAAATTACTTGAGCAGATATTTTTTTAAGCAATTTAGAAAATTGAAACCCTTCCATAAAGTTTTTAGATATTTAATTGCTTTTTATTCGACTATGTTCAAATCTAAGCGATTTCATCTTTAAAATGAGCCCAAGAGACTTAGAAAATATTGAGTAATGTTGAATAATTTTCAAGTTAGCTTTCTTTTTTTGGAGATTTTTCTACAGAATGTTAAAGAAAAACACAACACTAATATAATGAAACAGACGTTAAAGTCTTTATGTTGATTGTGCTGCGATCAGTCGGTAATATATGTATTTACATGTAATATATGCCCTCAAGTATTCCAAACTAAAATTAATTGATTTCTATTTTATTTGTTTACAGAAGTACAAGGATCACCTCCAAAGGTCAAACATGATCTAACTAGGGCGGCCGACCATCCTCTTGACACACATCCCAATTTTCCGCCGGAAACGAGACTTACAGTATTCGACTTTCCTGTAAATGAAGGTCTTCTAACAAGAGCAAACAATCGTGCCTATAAAAAAATGTTCACAAGGAAAGTTCCAACATTAGCACTAGGTGATTACGCAGTGGCAAAAGTACAAACCCTTGATGGTGTTGTTCGTGGATTATTTAATCTTAATCGCAAACGTGTTAAAGTACACATGGGTACCAAAAGAGTTGAGCCGATGACTGAACAAGAAAAGATCGATTTTCCTATAGACCAAAAATTAGAATTGCCTGGTATAAATCATAGAAATCTTAACGTGCTTATAAGACGCGGACAGCGGAATAATAGACGTGATTATGATCCTAATATTATTAACAATACACCGCACAACCCTGGTCACTCTCAAAATATGGATCTTAATGCTGTTCCCCATTCTCCGTACAGCTCTGCTCAACCAAATTATTTAAATCCTAATATTATTCACAATGCACCGCATAAGCCTAGTCAATCACATGATTCAAATCCTAATACTTCTCCGAGTCTACCGAACAGCTCTGCTCAACCGCATGATTTGAATTCTTATTTTATTCACAATGCACCGCATAACCCTAGTCAATCACATGATTTGGATCTTAATACTTCTCCCAGTCTATCGCACAGCGCTCCTCAAGGACATGATTTGTTTCGTAATATTATTCACAATGCACCGCACAATCTTGGTCACGTACAATATAGGGATTTTAATTTGGTTCCCAATTCACCACTAGGCCCTGCTGAACCACATGATTTAAATCCTAATTTCATTCACAATGCACCGCACAACTCTGGTCAATCATATAATTTCGATCTTAATACTTCTCCCAGTCCACCACACAGCCCTGCTCAACTACATGATTTGCATCCTAAAATTTCACACAGTCCACCGCACAACTCTGGTCATACACATGATTGGGATCTTAATGTTGTTCCCAGTTCACCGCACAGTCCTGATGGCCAACATCAATTATTCAAGTCAAGAAGCTTATAAGAGTAAAATAAAATATCGTTTGCACTTTTAACTTTTAAATAATATGTTCTGTAAACTTTTCAAAAACCAAACAAACTTTGGTTCTGGGTCCAGAATATGTATTTTTAGGTAATATATCCATCCGCCTTGGTTAAAAATGATATTCTCTAAGGAGAAAAATGTACTATTGAATCAGAGAAATATATGGGTTTGATGTAGGTATGTATCACAAAGATTGTATTTACTACCCTTCTGTTGAACATTATTAGGATTTAAATAGGATTAAGTCTATCAAAGCGGAATACAAGAAATTAAATGATCTGTAAATGTGCATCACTGGTCCACCCCTTTTCGGAAGGATAAGATAGAAAATTTAAAAAGCCACTTTACCAAGTTTCCTGCAAACCAGAAGAGTTTCCGCCATGGCAGGAGATGTACCAAGGAAATATTTATTCGATACAATGAAAATTTCGTACTGAAATACGAAAGTAGAAAATTATGGAAATAAGAGGAAGTAGCAGACCCATAATAAAGTTCTGCCTGATGAAAGTAGGAAGAGAAGGCAACATTATTTGTATAGACGCATCATTTTGACACCGAAATCTACATTTATTTTACCATTAACTCGGTTGAACAAAAAAGACCAAAGATGATGAATTAAAATTTTAATTTTAAAGCTTTTTCGGGTTTCAATCGTGTGCGAAACTATGAATCTTGCCAACGTTTCGTGAACATTGCAGTTCACTTCTTCAGGGCTGACCTTAAACTGAAATTTCAGGTTATGTTGTTCTTATATATGTATTCTCTACGATGCCTGTGATTGGCCAGAGCGCCCCATGGCATGGCACCCCAAGCCATCCTAGTAAGTTTAGACGTAGTATCTCTCTACGAAAGTACCAATCTCTGATACAATCGATATTATTAAATCCTTTGCAAACTTCGCCTCCAATCTCACACCTTTGATAGAACACTGTCTCACTAATACCTACTTATCTTTCAATAACCAATTTTACGAACAAACCTCAGGAGCAGCAATGGAATCTCCAATCTCACCTGTAATAGCCAACATTTTCATGGAAAATCTAAAAACTAAAATCTTTAAAAAATCCAAGCTTAAACCGGAATTTTGGTGCTGTTACGTTGACGACACTTTTGTGATCTGGAGACATGGACTGGATGAACTACACAAGTTCTTCAATTTCATAAATCAGTTACACCCTAGTATCAAGTTCACCATGGAAATTGAACAAAACGGAAAATTGCCTTTCTTGGACGCACTAGTTTACAAAAGATCTGATAACACATTAGGACGTGAAGTTTGAAGAAAAAGTACCCATACAAACAGGTACCTACATGCCTCCTCCCACCACCACCCATCTCAAAAGCAATCAGTCATCAACTCCCTTATATATAGAGCTGTCTCCATAACAGATAAAGATAACTTACAAAAGGAACTACAAAATGTTAAACAAATGCTAATACAAAACAATTACACAAACAAACAAATTAATAAAGCAATAAGAAAATACACTCAAAAAAACAAGTCAACATAACCTAGTAAAGAAAGAGAGAGAAAAACGACCACCATGCTACCCTACATTCAAGGTATCACAGAACAAACAGGAAGAATTCTCAACAAACACAACATCCAAACCATATTTGAACCACCTGCGAAAATAGGACAACTTCTAAATAACCCTAAAGATAAAAAGGCACCTTTCAGTGAACTGAAAGTATATAAAATCCCTTGTTCTTGTGGCAAAGTATATATTGGAGAAACCGGGAGGGCGGTAAGTCAACGTGTAAAGGAACATGAGAGTAAGGTCAGGCTAAAACATTTCACGCAATCAGCAGTAGCTGAGCATCATATCGAAACAGGACATAGCATTTTATTTGACAAAACAACCGTCATCGCAAAAACGTGCAATAAATTTCCAAGAAAACATAGAGAAGCAATCGAAATCTTAAAACACCCTTGTATACCATTAAGCTATTTCCCTTTCAGGGTAGGCGTGACACTACCCGATTCGGGTAGTGTTTCTAGGTGGATAGTTTCTTGTAGTAAATAACTACAAGTGTGGGCTCACCACACCCACGATGTGCCAACAGCACTCAGTTTTCTCGAATGGTCACCCATCCAAGTACTAACCGCGCCCAACGCTGCTTAACTTCATTTATCTGACGAGAACTGGTTTTTTCAGCGTGTTATGGCTGTTGGAGTAATAAAACAGTTATAAGACAGTTATAAAACAGTAATAAAACAGTAGTAAAACAGTGTAATAACATTAATAGGGACAATGGATATAATACTAATCCGATGGTAGGCGTAAACTCTGGTGTTTACCAAAGGTTAAAAGAAGAAATAAACTTACCAAATATTATCTTAATCAGATGTATATGCCATTCCATCCAGCTTGCAGTATCGGATGCTTCTAAAAAATCTCTGCCTAGAAACATAGAGTTTCTGATTCGAGAAACTCATAACTGGTTTTCTCATTCTTCAGATCGTCGAAAAAGTTATAAAGAAACTTATAAATTAATAAATAATGGCAATGTTCCTCTACAAATCCCGGGAATAGCTGACACGCGTTGTTTATGAATAGAGCCAGCTGTAGCTCAAGTGTTACATCAATGGTGAGAATTAATTTCGAAACAGCTCGTTTAAAAGAAAATTGTTATACGGCTGAAGTTTTACACTTCATGTATAGCGACGAAACTAACAAGGCATATTTATCATTTCTTTTGCCAATTTTGCAATCGCTTCCAAGCACGATAAAAAGCTTTGAATCTGCTGTTACGGATCCGCCAAAACTTTTAGATGACTTAAAAAACACTTACGTATTTATGGCCACTAAACTTGTAAATCCGCCGGCACGAATTGAGATTTTTAAAGACAAATTCGAAAATTACTTAGATCCAGATCCATATCTAGGTTTTGCTTTTATAAAAGCGTGTCCTGAAGCGTCTTTCATTAAGCACTTCGCTATTGGGTTACGCGACCGACTACCAGAGAACATAGCTATTTTAGAAAGAATTCGTCTTTTTTCAGTTCAGGAATGTTTGATAAAGGTAAAACCAAACATTACAAACATCGCAACAATGTTTACTTCTCAAAGCCTTCAAGATAGTAAAATAGAGCATCAATGGCTAAATTTGGGCACTATTAACTGGCAAAATTGCAAAGATACTATGTCCTTTTGGGCAGAAGTGAATTGTTACACTGATGCTTCTGGATTAAATCCATTCTTAGAACTTTCAGAATTAGCAATAAGTTTGTTGGTATTACCTTTATCAAATGCTGATATAGAACGTGTATTCAGTCATATAAAACTCATAAAAAATAAGCTAAGAAATAAGATGCTTCTTCCTATGCTAAATGCTATATTACAAATAGGATACGGTCTGGGCGCTTGAAGACGTGTTGTAACAATTATCAACTACCAAAAAATGTTGTCAGATTAATTGGTACGAAAGAATCTTGGAATTCATCAAACGCTATTAATTGTACCGAGATGGAAGACGCAATTGAACTCCTCGAGATTGTTAATCAATAGGTCAGACACTTTATAAGTATAAGAAACCCGCTGTAGAGCTTTACACATGCCAAATATAAATCACTTTTCTTAGAAACATGAAATTTTATTCAATTGACTAATCCTATTCCTTCTTAAAATCACAAGCAGGGGAGTTTCTTTTTTTCTTAAACTGATATTTGGCAACAAACTAGTGTTTTTCTCGAATTTAAATTTAGCGCCAACTCTGGTTACTTTCTTTGTCAACTAGGGACATCTGGCGACTTTTTAGAGCAAGAAATAGCTACTTTCTACACTTGTTCATCAGCCACACTGTCAAAAGCTACGTTTTTCTGAATTTCATAATTACCTTACCGACGTATTTTCGAAAATTTGAAAAATTTTGTTTTGTATCTAGAAAATTTTATGAGCAGTTGAACATTCGGAATTGTTTTATGCAAGTTTACCAATTTTTCACTCGATATCTCATTTAGTGTGGATATTAGTTTGTAAAAAAAGTGTACACCTAATGCATGGATTTAAAAAAAATTATCTCTGTTCTCATGAACCAATTAGAAAATTTCAGATATAAATTATCAAGATTGCGTCAGTAATGAGATCACAGGGAAATATCTTTTTATTGACTCACTATAACATGCAACTCAGTGGACATAATAAAAGCGTTATGCTATAGAAGAATGAACTGTTTCTCTGACATTCTGAGAATTTATTATTTGTCGTTAAAGAAGAGGTTCTCATTGAGAATAAAAATAGATTGCGATCATATCAAAAGTCTTATTTACCGTCAGTACTTAAGAATTTGAAGAATTGTACGCAATGATAAAATATTTCATACCGTTTATTTCTTTATATAACGAACAAGGTCCTTATTTGCTGGAATCTTACTTATTCCAATAAGGTATAATAAGGTATTATAAGGTGTAATTCGATTTACGTTGGCTGATATGTTTAATGCTCTGCAGTTACAAAATAATTTGTACCATCTGACTTATATTTTGTAAAATAAAATGAAACTGAATATTTGTATGCAAAATATACAGAGAAATCCGAACTTTAGGATTCTAACCAATTTCAATCAATGACCATCAATGACTATCTAAATCCATTCACTAATTCATTCTTAAATTATTTACGAAATTATTTAAAACTTAATTTTGAAAAAGTTCCTAACTAGATTTTTTTATACTTGAAAGAGTCCTCTTTAAAAAAAGTTTATATTAGTGGACTTTTGCATACTTTGGAAATTTAAGTATTTAAACAAATTTCTTGTTGTTATTTTTGCAGATAAATATTTTATTATTACAATCAAGTATTATAATTAAAATGGAATATTTAAAAATGTCTGATTTCAATTTTCTAAGCATCATATGAATTAAAGTCCTAATTGAAAGCCTATACATTCACTAATGTAATTTCTAGTTTAAAGTAAAAAATTAAGTTATGTTTAGCATTATACAATGTATTCATATAGCACTGTTAACAAAGTATTCCATTCTCCCTTTATTCTTCTGTTGAAATAAAGTGAGGGTGAGTTGTACTCTGTTTTTTACTTTCGAGGTTCACCCTGATTTTATTGGAAAATATAAGAATATTATATTATCTTCCGTTCATCTCTATCAACATAACGTGTTCTCAAAAAAGATTATGGGAATTTGTACGTTTTCAAAGTTGAATTTTTTAGTTTTACCGTCTCGCAGGCAGCGCAATGCGAGCAGCGATTTTATTTCTTATCTTTTAAGCATGCTGAACCTAGCTTCATGCGAGTTTTTTACATTCATTCAGATTCTTATTTTTCATTCAATATGGAGTCTACGGGAATATCCGGTAGAACGACTCTTGTACCTTCATTATGTTAAATAAAAACGAGTTATTGTAACGAGTTTTATGAAATCATTTACACAAGAGAAAATTAATCGCATCTTCAAAATAAACATTGGTAGCAGAGCTTGGTTTATTTGGATTCGCGAGTATTAAAAGTGAATAATTCTTCGTGCCACATGCTCGATTGTGAGATTGTGTGCTTTCTGAAAAACATTACATTTCAAGCAGTCATCAGCGCGAATGCTTAAAATTTCTCGACATAACCCCACATGGGTTGCATGACACTCTTTGTCATGATCTAAAGTGCCATGTTTATCTTTGTCTCAAATTGCCTGGACAAAGCGTCATTTCCAACCATGAACACTTCGTAAATCAAATCCAAAAGTGGGCCATATATTTACAATCATCTCAAGTCATCTATCGTCAGCTTTTCCCAGAGGGGAATTACGTCGTCGGGCTGTCATCGATTTGTTATCAAACAACAATCAACGTTAACTTTACCTCTTCTGTTTTGCGTATCATATTACTAATTCGATTCGAAAACCTTTTCTTTTTTATCGTGAAACATTTGTGAGTATCTTTAAACCATATATGTATAATTAAGGTTAAAATTTTCTCCGAATATTTTCCTAGAGTGTCAAAATGGCTGAAGAAAAATTAGCGAAAGCAATTAGATATCGCGGATTATTACAATCGCGTTTAGACAATTTTAGCGATTTCTTAAGCAATTTCGAAGATAGTTTTGAACTCTGTATGAATTTAGAAGTAAGGTTAGAAAAAATAAGTGATAGCTGGAACGAATTTCAGGATGTGCAAACAGAAATAGAGGAATTAAGCAAAAACGAAGATGATTCCAAAGCGAGAAAGGACTTTGAGGAGAACTATTAATCCATTAAACGAACTTCTTAAGTGAAGTTCTATCGAAATTATATGAGAGCCTCGTTCGAAGAGATTATACTTATCTTACCATGTAGTTATCTCCAAGTCCGCTAGAATGCACAACCTTTAGAGTTCAAAAAAAGGTAAAAATACAGGCTAGGGGCCCCAACGTCGCCATCACGGCCCTGCGTTCTACCGGCACCATTCATTTCTTTTAGAGGTGTGTTATATGCATATTTGAAAGAAAAATATTAAAGATGTAATAATCAAATTTTGGGATAAGAAATCTAAATTTAAAGAAATTTTTGTTTGTCAAAATTTCCGCATAAAGGGTGGAAGTATAATCTCTTGGAACGAGGCTCTCATATAATTTCGATAGAACTTCACTTAAGAAGTTCGTTTAATCGATTAATTATATTACGAGCCTCGTTCTCGAGATTATACTTATCTTACCACGTAGAGGTTTGGAGAGAAGGATATAATATTTTTCTTGCTCTGTATGTTTTATTTAAAGACTTAATATCTAAATGAACACAGATCGAGTACTAATATTAAATACGAACTATGCAGTTTATAAAGTAAAAGATATACTTAGTATAAGAGAACTATGCTTAGTTTTTTGATAGTACAGCCTGAGCGAAATTGTTATTAATCATTCTAATAGGCCTATTGTACACTTTCGCGAACATTTGTGACTGTGGAGTCCATCCGGCAGTTTTGCGAATAATGTCTATACTAATCCCACTTTGGTGGGCAGCCGATGTGGCAGCGTGACGGGTCGAGTGGCTCGAAAAAACCTTAGTGTCTATACCACTCTTGGTCAAAATTTGTTTGACTCATCTACTAATAGTTTGTGTAGAAACTGGTTTGTAAGGCTTTTTCGGAGAGATAAACAATTTATCGGTATTAAGCCGCAACTTTGATGAAACTTGTAAATATTTCAATAGTGTCGAGGCAACGCATAGTTCTGGTTTTGACCTGAGAAAAGGAATTATCAATAGCGTTTGATCTCTGCCTGGGGCCGAAGTTTTTAAAATGTCCTGAATTCTAATTTGTATTTGGTCTGGTGTGACGGAAATGTTTTGTATTCTAATGCTTGCTATTGTTTGAGCTCTTTGGGCGGTTGCCAGGCTGAGCAGCGTAACGGTTTTGAGTGTTAGTTTATCCAAAGGAAGATTATCTTGAGGATAAAATTGGGTTACGTAGTTAAGTACAATGGAGACGTCCCATGTGAACGAATATTTTGGAAGGAATGGTTTTAATTTAAAGACTCCTTTAAGAAATCTTGAAATCAATTCATCTTCCCCTATTTTGCTTGAAGAGATTAGGGAAATTGCTGATCGGAATGAATTTAATGTTCCGTACGAAGCCCCGTCCTTGAATTTTTTTGTCAGAAATTTCAGCACTGATTTGCTGTTTGGTTCGAAAAAATTTAGACTCTCGGATATACAAAACTGATGCCACTGATTCATTGCAACCAGGTACTGATTTAAGGTGGATTTTGCTAATGATGCTAAGATAATCTTGACAGATTCAGGAGGAGATCCCTTTCTCAAGAAAGCCTGTTCGATAACTTTCCTGCCATCAATTCGAGTGTTTGGGCCCTGGGATGAGTCTTCGTCCTACAGGGAGATAATAATAGAGAAGGATTAGGTTTAAATATAAGAGGTTGACCTATTAAGAGCTCATGAAATAAGGGATACCAGGGTTAATTCGGCCAGTTAGGGACCACAACTATTCCGGAGGACTTTTCGGCTTTAATCATTTCCAGTACTTTAATTATAACCGCGAAAGGAGGAAAGGCGTAAAAATTGTATTGAGACCAATTGAAGGTAAAGGCGTCAATCTGTGCAGCTACAGGGTCTGGGAAACGCGAACAATAACGGCTACATTTTTCTGTTTTAGTTAGTGGCAAACAGGTCGATATCAACTCTGCCGAGAGTGTGTGTAATCTTGTTAAATGCCGCACTTGACAGTTCCCATTCCGTATCTTCATTGCTAATTCGGGATAAAGCGTCAGCTTTTACGTTTTCTCTCGACGGAATGTATGAGGCAAATAAGAATATGTTTTTACGTTCCGCCAATTGCCAAATTTCTTTCGCGAGAGCATGTAATTTGGGAAATCTTGTACCCCCCATCTTACTCACGTAGGCGATTGCAGTCGGATTATCGACTCGGAGTAGGATCTGACAATTACGGCTGTTATTTGCTAGATTTTGTAAGGCAATTTTAATTACCATCAACTCTTTGTAGTTAATATGCCACTGTTTTTGGTTAGAATCCCCAAACCCGTATGTGTTACTTATGCCATCAGTAGAGCCCCAGCCAGAATCTGAAGCATCAGTGAATATTATTTTGGCGTATTGTCCATCTTTAATTAGGCTTTTGGCGTTATTAATGCTTTTTTGCCACCAAGTTAAGTCCGGTAAAAGATCTACTGGTATTGTTATCTGTGTATCGTAGTTAAACCCGCATTTAGAAAGAGATACGTCTCTGAAACTTTCCATTTCTTTTAAGTACAGCCAACCATAGTCCATACCAGGACAAGCGGCCACTAATTTGCCTATTAACACATAGTTCATTAAGTCCCGGGACTGAGACACATATGGCGCCGTCACTACCATGCCACTTTGCTTTTCGGTAGTACCAACCTTCAAAAGAAACGTGTAAAAATTTCATGAGATTCGGTTCAGTCGTTGTCGAGATATTGAAGGTTAAGTGACGCTACATTTGTTCTTGTTTAAACAATGGATAAAAACGAGTTGTGCGTGTTAATCACTGTTTTTTAATGGGGAAAAATACCGTTCAAGCTCAGCAATGGCTTGAAAAGTGTTACCGAGAAAAGTGCCCATCGAAAACAACCATTTTCCGATGGTATGCAGATTTTAAATGCGGTCGAACAAACACCGAAGACGCGGAGCGCCCAGGTCGTCCAATTGAGGTGGCAACGCAAACGCGGCACCCACTTGGAAAAAAATTTTGTCATACGCAATTTTCATGCACAATTTTGAACACGGTGCCCTTTGACATCTCTAGGATGTCAGCTATCTCTTGCAACTTCACTTTACGATCGGACAAAATAATTTTCCTAATTTTTTGGATGTCTTCGGGCGTTGCCACCTCAAATGGACGACCTGGGCGCTCCGCGTCTTCGGTGGTTGTTCGACCGCGTTTAAAATCTGCACAACGTCGGCAAATGGTTGTTTTCGATGGGCACTTTTCCCGGTAACACTTTTCAAGCCATTTATGAGCTTGAACGGTATTTTTCCCCATTAAAAAACAGTGCTTGATTAACACACCAAACTCGTTTTTATCCATTGTTTAAATAAAAAAAAATGAAGCGTCACTTAACTTTCAATATCTCGACAACGACTGAACCGAATATTATCAAATTTTTACACGTATCTTTTGAAGGTTGGTACTACCGAAAAACAAAGAGGTATGGCATTGGCGGCGCCATATGTGTGTCAGTCCCGGGACTTAATGACCCATGTGTTAGTTGAGAAAAGTCCCTAAGGGAATGGGCGGAATTAATTGTAAAGTCGGTGACCAGCTTTCCTAAAGACAAACGCTTTTCATCTTTAATGCTAATGGAGAAGTTTTCGGAATCTATCACAAAGCCTAGAAATTTACATTTTTTCGTCGGGTTTACATTAAATTTGCGCATATTGACTAAAAACCCTAAGAATTGTAAAAGAGCCGAAGTTTTTTGAATGTTTTCTTGACATTTAACCAGAGAATCTTTGATGCAAAGTATGTCGTCCAAGTAGACAACCGAAGAAAAATGCTGAAGTCTAAGAATGCTCATGACCGGTTTCATAATTTTTGTAAATATATAGGGGCTGGTACAAAGTCCGAAGGGTAAATATGTAAATTGGTATAGCGTGCCCAGAAACTCAAAGCGCAGGAATTTTTTACTGGACTCATGAACGCAACGGAAAAAAAAAATTCCACAAGGTGGAATGCATCAGAGAGATCGAGAGAAGCCATGTAATAGCCTGGAAAAATTAAATTTCTCACCGTTCTTATATCTTCCATTACCCGTTTTTGTATAATTAAATCTATGGCTTCTCTATATCTGTCTGATTCACTTCCCGGTATGTTCAAATCGGTATGGAATTTTGGATAACAGGCCTGGTAAACCTTATTTTGTAACCGGTAATGCATTGTAAAATAAATGCATTATTTGTTATTTTCCTCCACTCGTCGATGAAGTATTTCAAACGGCCTGCCACTATACTTACTTCGACTATTTTTTCTTCGATTGAAGAAACTTTTTCGGCGTCTCGCTCTTTGGAAATTGTTGTTTCTGTGTATTCTTGAAGGGTAGGCGAGGTCTGAACTGAGTTGAGCCTGCCGAGCCGGGGCCAGGCCTGAACCCCGGGCGACGATTGTAGTTTTTTGTCTTTTGTATGCCACTTGTGGATGGCTGCGGTTTAGCATCTGCGATGAGCTTTTCGATAGCTTTAGCTTATCCAGGATTTCCTTGATTTCTTTGTTAAAGCCTGGTGTTACCGTGTTCCTTCTTGCGACCGATTGCTTGTGATAGGCATCGGAAAGAATCTGTAAGGCATCGAAAAGGTTCTCGAAAACCTGTACTGCGTCAATGCTCTCAGTTTCAGTGATTAGAGTTGAAGTGACAGCTCCCACAGCCATAAGAGCTGAGCCAATGGCGTTTTGGGTTTGCCTTTTGAGGCCATCTCTCTTCTTAGCAGGAAGAGACATTCGCGCCTCGACTGGGGCGTTCATTTTGGGGCCCTCCAGAAAATCAGCCCGTTTATACTTGGTAAGCAGGTCTTCTAAGTTTTTCTTCAACAGACCTTTTTCCGTCCAATATTTAAGCCTGGACACGACGTGTGGATTTAAAGATAAATCCAGTGATTTTGACAGGGATGGATCCTCACCGAGGATCTCCTTGAAGCATTCATTGATTTCAATGTCAGGCTTAACAGGGTCTGTAGTCGATGGCGTTTCGTCTCCTTTCATTGATTCTAAGGGATTAGAAAGAGAGTGTCAGACCAGAGAATGCTTATGTTCTTATGCATGTGTGAGATTAGAATATTAATGTCTTGTCGCCCGTACAAGCTCATTAATGTATTTGAAAACCCGTCTTGCCGCGCATGCAAGCTCGTTTAAAATATTGCATAAGATCGTCTTGAAATTATTTATAACAGAAAATAATGTTAACGTCATGCCTCTCGTGCAAGCTCGTTCACTAGGTTATGTAGAACATAAACGTATTGCCGCTCGTGCAATCTCGTTTAAATATTTTATAACAGGTATTAAATATTAACCTCGTGTCTTTTACTCGAACTCGTTAACGGAAATTCATAAAGTAAAACGTCTTACCGCTCGTGTAAGCTCGTTTTATTAGAATTCTAATGTCTTGCCTCCAGTACAAGCTCATTAGGTAAATTGCAAGTAGTATTGCGTAGTTGGTTAAACAAAGATTTATAGGTTATGTGAAATGATGAGTTTTACCTTGTTTAGTAGATTCTACATCGGGTAAGTCGAGAGGGTCGCCACGCTCGTCGTGAAAGATGTATTCAGGATCACCCTCCTTTTGGGAAGTGTTCGATTCGTCATCCGAGGAAAGGTAATATTCGGTTAAATTGTTATACCCCTGCATGCGACGTAATTTGGTTTCTAAGGCGTACAGGAGCTCGTTATTCGCTCTTTTCCTATTCATTGTGGATGAGAACGCGAACACAAACGAAATAAAATTGAATAAATTGAATAAAGTTGGATAAAGTTAGAACGCATGTGCACTCTAACGCACAACAAAGAGATATGAATGGTGCCGGTAGAACGCAGGGCCGTGATGGCGGACTTGGAGATAACTACATGGTAAGATAAGTATAATGTCGAGAACGAGGCTCGTAATATAATTATAACTTAACTTCTCTTGCACGAGTTTTTTTGCGACAACATGCGGATAATACTGCAATTATAAAATAACCTATGTACAACATGAAGACAAACTCAATTCCAAATATAGAAAACCCGCGTATTAATCCGTCAGTCGGTTTAAAGTTACCAAATATAAATATTTCCAAATTCGACGGTAATTTCGGGAAATGGTCCGCTTTTCAGGACGTTTTCAGTGCAATGGTAGATAAAAATCAAGTTTTGGGTAAAGTTCAAAAGTTCTTTTATTTAAAATCATCTTTGTTAGGTTCGGCAGCTGATGTTATTGACGGATTGGAGATTACAGATGATAACTATACCATTGCATGGGATTTATTAAAAAAGAGGTTTGAAGATAAGCG
This sequence comes from Andricus curvator, assembly GCA_932195095.1. Lineage (NCBI taxonomy): Eukaryota > Metazoa > Arthropoda > Insecta > Hymenoptera > Cynipidae > Andricus > Andricus curvator. The sequence goes on along the minus strand of CAKNYM010012848.1, from coordinate 4,185 downwards.
AATGCGTGTTCAACATCATTTACAGACGATTTTCGAAATGCCGCCTCTCAAGAAAGAGTCCGGTTCCGTTTTGCGCGAATTAATGGAAAACATCCAAAAGAATATTCGATTTCTAACAAATCTCGGTCAAGAAACGGATTCTTGGGATTCAATTTTAATTTATATAATAACCTCTAACCTTGATGATCTTACAAAGAGGGAGTGGGAGTCGAAAGTCGTCTCTAAAGAAGGATTACCAACTATGTATGAATTAGATGATTTTCTCAATGAGAGATGCAAGATGTTGGAATCTCTATCTATAGACACGTTTAAGAATAAGGTTTCCCATTCGCATTTCAATGACAAAAATTCGTCTAAGAAAGCGGTATCTTGTGCTTCGACAAACAATACATGTCCTTATTGTAAAGAGTCTTACACGATTTATAATTGCAACGGCTTTCTAGCGTTATCAGCTTCAAATAGATATGCTGAACTTAAGAAACATAAATTATGTACAAATTGTCTAGGAAGTAATCATGCTTTTCAGAATTGTTCATCCGAGAATTGTCTACGATGTAACAGGAAGCATCATACCTTACTCCACTTCGACAATTCTACAGGGGGCTCCACGAGTCAATATGAGCAAGCAAATCACAACATATCCTCATCAGTGGAATCGGTTCGCAACGGAAATAATCCTAAACAACAAACAACGTCAGCTTTAGCCATCTTATCTTTTTCAAGCTGCTCAAACGATTTCAGCGATCAAGGAATGCTTGCAACGGCTAGTATCATCGTTTTCGATGAACAAGGTCAACCTCATCAATGCAGAGCTGTGTGATATGTTGATGCTTCAGAAACAAAGGATTGACATGCCTTTGTCAGGAATTGCTCAGGTTTCTGTAAATTTCTCTCATTTCGTCAACATAACCATAAAGTCTCGAATAAATGATTACAGGGAAGATATTCAATGTCTCGTAACAGATCGCACCACCGAAATGCTCCCAACTCAAAGGATTAATTGGGAGTCTCTTCTAATCCCAGAGGATCTCACCTTAGCTGATCCGGATTTTCACATTTCACGTAAAATCGATTTAATACTTGGCACTACCGTCAATATCAAAAAACAAATCGAACGCTTCTGGTCCATTGAGGAATGCCCTACAAAGTTACATTTAACTAAGGAGGAGCAGGATTGTGGAGACCACTTCGTTGCTACATTTCGAAGAGCAGTAGATGGTCGTTTTATTGTCAAACTCCCATTCCGTGCTGACGTCTCATTACTTGGAGAGTCCAAGCATATAGCTGAAATGAGGTTCTTATCCGTGGAACGAAAGCTCCTCAAGAATCCTGATCTGCACGCACGTTACAGTGCCGCTATTAAGGAGCACGTGGACCTACGACGCCTTATTCCAGCACCAACTGAACAACCGGACAAATTGGTCAACTATCTCCCGCATCATGGAGTAATTAAGGAAACGAGCACTTCAACTAAGCTTCGTGTAGTATATGATGCTTCTGCTAAAACAGAGTCAGGAATTTCCCTGAATGAAATACTCGAGACAGGTCCAAATATTCAACAAAGCTCATTTTCCATCTTAATTCGATTTCGCCAACACCGATACGCCATTACGGCAGACATTTGGAAAATGTATCGACAGGTGCAGCTTGATGAAGATGATCAGGATCATGATCCGCCTGAAGAACCATTGGTTGTTACCAAGCGATCGATATTGTCAGCAATAGCTCGAATCTTCGATCCACTTGGATTAATTGCATCTCTTATAATAAGGGCTAAAATTATTATGCAAAACTTATGGCAATCTGGAGTTAGCTGGGATGAAGCTATTCCTCAAGAACTTTATACTAGTTGGACTGCTTATCAGAGACAGATTCCTCAGCTAGTTCAATTAAAGATACCACGATTTCTTTTGACGGAGAGCCCAATTGAGATACAAATTCACGGATTTTGTGACGCATCAGAAGCCGCTTATGGTGCCTGCTTGTATGTTAGAACCAGGGATGTTTCAGGAATTTATCATGCTCAGCTCGTCTGCGCTAAATCAAAGGTATTAAAGGTAGTAATATATGATATCATGCAGTATTTATGAAATTTCCGATGAAGATTGTAACAAAAAAGTTAATTCTCAACTAAATTATAGATGAATTTGAAAAAAAGACGGATATTCAAGTAGTTGGATTTTAACAAAAAAAGATTAAATTTGTACCATAAGAGACAATTTGTTTACAAAATCCATAGAATTTATGTTCTACCGAAAAAGACGAATTTTCAAAGAAAGAGTTAAATTTTAAACCAAAGAGAATCATTTTTTAAGGAAGTTATGAACTTTCTACCAAGAATATGAATGTTTAAAAATTTTGTTCAACTTTTAACCAAGTTTAACCAAGCTGAAAGGAGAAGCTTTAGTGTACGAAGGAGACGCAACAAATGCTGAGATGAAATCTTAGAATTCATGATATCGGAAACAAGACGTCCAAAAGAAATTCTCATGCTGCTTGAGCATCTTCAGACTTGGACCCCATTCCTGGCCGAGATTGCTCAGAATCCAGAATCTTCAGCTCTTGACATAACAAATAATTCCAATTCTGAATTACATTCTCCTGAAATAAAACGATGCAAGAAAGCAGAAGAAGAAAACAACGCCCAGCATTCTAGAGTCGAATCGAACATGGACACGCTTAACCAGTTAACTGGTAGATTCGAAATCGACGTTATGTGCCAAAACTGGTAGAAGCAAATAGTTCTGCATTCATCATGAAAGTTCACTTCCTAAGGGTTTTTCAAGTCGATGATGGCGAGTCCGGGATCGAAATTTAGAAATTCAAAATAGCGGATCTAATATGTCGGTCTAAAATGCAAAAATCACGTGACTTGAATGAAAGGCAGTACTCAAGAGTTTTTTGAGTCGCTGATGACTATTCTACTATATTATCAGGTATTTTGAATTTTTCAATTTTGATCCCGGATCCGTCATCAGCAATCAAAAAAAGCACTTAGTACTGACTTTCATTCCAATAACGTGAATTTTGCATTTTAATTTACCACATTGGAGCCGCCATTTTGAACTTTTCAATTTTGACCCCGGATTCGTCATCAGCCACCAAAGAAACTACGCCATACCAATTTTTATCAAAATCCATTGTGTTTTGTGGCAATAATTCCAAGTGCGCATATATGCGTCATTACCATTTCCTACCTACTGAAAATTCAACTCCGTGGGAGATTCCGTTGCCACTATCTTCTTGTGATTGGAACGAATTTAATATTAAATGGCCTTCCAAGGGTGAACCATTTAGAGATGCTTTGGATGATGGAGTTCAGGATAAATATTTCGTGACCACATTTGTCCAAACCGTGGTATCGCAAATGAGACAATTTTGTCCAACTGTTTTAGGAGAGGCGTATGGAATATTAGCAAAGAAAATGGTTAATGCTTCCCCATAAACCTTCTGCGACTATGTCGAAGATGGAGAAGTCTGTAGGCAGGGCTATGCAGTAATTAAGGAAACATTAAAGAACCGAAACAATTATTTACCATGCTTCCAAAGAGGAGTAAACAAGGAATTGGAAATTCCTTTGAGTGCCCAAAAATGATTGTCGTCGGTAAAAGGAACATCTGCCCGGTCACAGAAAAAACTGAGAGTATGAAATGTTGCAGGTGATGTGCGAAGTGGGTTAACCGCCAGCAGGGTAACTGCGACTGCAGTAAACTCACCGTGGTAAATAGCAGATATCTCTGGCGGACTCCGCTAGAGGCAGCACGTTACAGGCCTGTAACCACGTTAGGTTTACCTCAGCTGGGAGTAATCATCTGACTATTACCCTGCTTGAACGATTACCCGCAACACTTCCTACCCCCAGTTTTTTCTGTGGTGGAAACCTGATGCTCACCCAGAGGATGGAACAACGGAATCCTTACTGGAAGCAGAAGCTTCTTTGCTTGCAACAACGAGTTCCGAAGATTTCAGATAAATCAGTTTTGAGGAGAAAATATCTATTTTCGCAAAACTAGAGTGCACATACGCTGCACAAAGGTTTTTTCTAAATACTATCCCGCATATGCTAGCAGCAGTTGCTATTAAAGATAAATGGCTCATCCTTCTTATTAGGGATTATATGTTCTGGCTTTACGAAACCTTAAGGGCCCTGGAAATCGAGTGTAAATCGTAGAAAATGGATTCAGG
>CAKNYM010012847.1:0-17598 GCA_932195095.1 Andricus curvator | reverse complement strand
CAGTAACTGGAGGGTCTTGGAAGTGTCGAGATGGGTCAGACGAAAACAAAAAAAAATATATATATATATATATCATATATGAGAAATTCCTACATGTTTAAACAGTAGCACTTTCACCTCTGAGACAACCCTACATGTTTATACGTTAGTTTCACATGAGGTGAGGGGGAAGGGGGCAGACAGGGGAATTAAATGCAAATGACAACGGGTGGCAGCTAGTATATTGTATATTATATTTCATTATTATCAATACATGCATTTTTAACATATTTATATATAGAGAATAAAAGTCAATAAAGGGACAAAATTAAATAAAGTCTAAACGTTAGTTGAAAATGAGATTTTGTTTTTAAATATAGTTCCCTCACATGATAATTTTTAACCCATAATGTGACTGAAACTAACTAAAAGTGACTAACGTATATTATTAATATGTCTAATGTTTTTTTGAATGCAAAACAGTTCGATGAAGTTTATCAGAATTTCAGGAGAATTTTAACGGATTCAGAATAAAGCCCGAAAATAAAACAACGAGTTAAGTTCAATTCAAGCACCGTGAGCCTTAATGATTTCCAACTTGAAAGTTTTGACGCTCAACTGTTCTTTATAGAATTTTAAAATAACTGCAATTCAATTCTTAATTTGGCTTATTTGAAATGACTCTTTGTTTAAGTGCTATTTGACAGTAAAAACTAAGTAAAAAAAGTTTATTTGCATAAAGGTTATTAAAGCGTTTATGCACTCGTCTTATACAAAAAATTTATGTTCATTTAACAAGAAAAATATACGGTGGGAAGTTCTTATAATTAAAAATTAGTTCTCATAACTTTCATTGAATTATCAGAAAAATGATTTCTGCGAAGAAACGTTGAATTCATCTGAAGACATTCGACATAAATGTGCTGAACAAAAAAAAAATCTTCTATTTTTTCTTGCAGAATGCAGTTCACAGCCCGACGAGAAACCTAATAGCGAACGTAATCCTGGCGCTTCTTCTTCTTCTGCTGCTGCTGCTCGACAACAACATTTACCTGACCGGATTTCTCCAAAGGAGGCTCCTTTTCGTGGCAGATCCAGGCTTCCTGCTAGCAGGAGTCCTAATGGCGAACTTAACCCTGGTTCTTCTTCTTCTGCCAGACAACATTCACCTGACCGGGCATCTCCTCAGGAGCCTCCACTTCGTGCCAGATCCATTTCTCCTCCGGGCAGGCTTCCTTCAGATCGAGTACTTGGATGTACAATAGGAGAACTTGGACATGTTCGGCTTATTCCTCGCACAAATCCAAACCAGCAATTTGAATTTCGAAGATACGTTTTTCCTACCGATAAAGCGATTCGGATGCGAATAGATGGGAGGAAATATGTGTTTGGGCCAACCCAAGAATATATTGTATTATCAACATCCAATGGTGAAATTTTTGCAATATTGGATGATAGTGGGATTCTTCGTGGAATTTATAGGACAGATATACATAATTCGCGAACAAAAATAAATATGATAAGCGGCGCAGTTGAAAATTTGACTCCAGATGAAAAAAGGGATTGTCCACTAGGCAAAAGTCAAGCAATCTTCTCAAGAAGTTTTATTAAAGCTTCTGCAAATTACGATTCACTACAGTCTGCACGGAATCCCAATGTCGAAAGTAATCCTAGTTCTTCTTCTTCTGCCAGACAGTCTAGGTCTTCTCCGGGCAGGCCTTTTCCTCATGAAGTACTTGGATATGCGCTCGCAAAACTTGGATATATTCGGCTTATTCCCCAGACGAACCAGAACCGGCGATTCGAATTTCGAAGATATGTTATTCCTGCCGGTTTACCGATTAAATTGCGAGCAGAAACGAATAAATATGTGGCCGTGCAAACCCGAGAACATATTGTTTTATCAACATCCAATGGTGACGTTTTTGCAATATTGGAGTATACTGGGATTCTTCGTGGAATATATAAGGCAAATGCATATTTTTCGCGGATAAAAATAAACATGATAAGCGGTGCAGTTAACGATATGACAGTGATTGAAATGAGGGAATGTCCTGTAGGCAGACAGTATCCAATCTCTCCACGTTGGTTTAAAGAAGTTTCTTCCAATGAAGATACTCTACAGTATGTGTATAATTAGTTCGATAGAAAAAAGATAAAATAAAATATAATATTCTTTGTAATCCGTAGTCGAATCAAAATTGAGTAAACAGATCTAAATGCAAACGTATTATGGTTATCAAGACTTCTTTTTTTTGTATCTTTTGCTAATCCCCACAAGGCCATTCAAATTTTTTTTTCTTCGAATATTCAAAATTCAGAGAGTTACATGATTTTGAGCTTTCAGACGTGAGTTTCTTGAAAGCACCATACTGCCCTAACTGCCAACAGCATTTTCATTATTTTTTAGCTATAGCGTATACTTTATAGGGATATTAATTTTTGAGTGCAGTCGCGTAGCCTCAATATCCACTCGCAACTACAGACACAGTGGGCCGAAATCAAATAACATAGTTAACGATAACTTGTAGCACGCAATTTTTGGTTGATTCTAAATTTTGTTTTAATCGAAAAATTTTGATATTGAATTCACAACTAATATGTGGAAGCGATTTTTGAATTGTCATTGTTAAAAATTTTACATCAATGCAAATAATGAACAACAGTTGATTCTTTTTTTTCTCTATCATTTCGTAAACAACTTTCCGAATTCTATTATGTTTTGGATTCTATGCGCAGCAGTGTGTGCGAGCGAAAAATGATTCATAAGTAATATTATTTGTTATAAAAAAATTATAATATCAAATAAAATTATATTATTATCGAGTATTCGTTTTCAAGATAATATTTTGACAAAAAATTACTTGCTTTTATCGACCATGTGAAGTGGATCATAAAAAGATGTCATTCGATATTATTTATTAATTTCATAAGCAAAAAACTGAAAAATTCTGAAAATATAATTTACGAAAGATTACGAAAGAATGCATTCTTCTTTGCCTGGTGATGAACACATAATTTTTTTATTTATAATTCATTAGTTTTATAATTTTTTATATCATTTGTTTATGAAATGAACAAATATCATAATGATCAGGCACATATCTGAAAAATATGATCAATTTTAGGAAAGACATAGAACACTTAAATTTTGATTGAAGAAATTAATTTTCAACTAAAGGAATACTAATTTCCATAAAAGAGTTCAATCTTCAACCAACAAAATAAACTTTTGACAACGATGTTGAACTTTCAACCTAGCAGTTTAATCTCCAGCTCACAAAAATTATTTTTCAACCAAAAAAACAACTAATTTTCAACAAATTAGTTTAAACTTCAACCAAAACAATTAATTTTTAGCAAAGTAGTGTAATTTTCAACCAATTAATTAAATTTTGAAACAAAAGAGATGCATTTTCAATGGAAAATTCAATGTTGCATTTTTAACTGAAAAGATAAATTTACAACAAAATTTGTTATCCTCAGGTAGTGTGAAGAAATTTTTAAACGTTTTGTAAGAAAGTTTAACAAATTTGATAGGGTTGCGATGATTACATTTGAAAAGATTTCTTATGCTGCAAAGTTGATGGAAAATTTTTGGCGATTGACAATTCTGCGTTAGCTACCTGTGTAATGTACACGGCTACCCCTCACGAGGCCGAACTTCTGTCGCTGAACGTGGTCAGTGGGAGTATTTTGAACCTCATGAAGACTAACATACGAAATATAAAAAAGTTTTGATGCAGCACTTGGTACTTTCGAAATAAAATATTCGAAATCTGTGAATTATAACGATTCCAACGATATATAATTTGTATAGAAAAGTTAAAAATTATATAATAACTGTTTAACTTTATGTTTATGTGATATACAAAACCAGAAAATTTTCCAGTGTACTTTACTACCCAGGTAACACAACGTCAGTATAGAAATTTCACATGAAAATCATGTAAGGATAATCTAAAAATTATACTCTGTTTTAGTAAAAATCTAGATTTGTATACTATATACCGATTGTACTTTAGAAGATAAAATCTTCCAAAGCTGTTCTAGTTATTATTAAATCGACGTCTGACAGAGGTAAAACTATATATTATGATTGTGAATTACTTTAAACTCCACTGCACTAACATTTTTAAAACGGAAGAAGCAAGATGGAGGTTTAATAATAAAAACTGCTATTATTTTAAACGTACTTTGGGCAAAATTTAACCCAAACTGGCAATTTCAGGGCACAAAACCAAAACAAAAGAGAAATTTTTTGATGTATGTATTAGTATCGAAAATAAAAAATTCTGGAATTCGAAATCAATACTACGTGAAAAACTAGCGTATTGAAATTCTCAAAATGTATAATTAATTTTGAATTTTGCAAGTAGATTAATGCTTCTTGACATTCTTTTCATGAATTATCATTATCCGGTAATTCAAAATGCCTAGTAATTTGCTACCTAATTTTCAATTGTTTAAACAATTTGAATTTGTTCATGCATTTGATTTTTGCATGTAACTTGCGAAATAAATATATATTTTGTACGTTATGAGGGCGTGACTTCCCTCAGAAAAGTCTTTCCTGATAGGTCAACAGCGGAAATTTTCGGGATTGCTTTTCCGAGTTCCCTGAACGGTTTGCGGGAGTAAGTTGTCGCCCTGAAGTCGCCGAGAACTTAGGGGCAGGAGGCAAAGTCCTCAGCAACACATTATCAGTTATTCAGTTGTTTTCCTTCAAACCGAGAGTTCCGGGTCCGGCTTTTTAGTTGTTTAGTTTGCTTTCAAATTTTCGAGTTTTCGGCAGAGTTATATTGTGCGAACCTTCAAACCGAGTGTCACTGTATTGCATTTTGGTGAATTTTGGTTTATTTCTTTGAAGAAAACGAAGTGTTATAAGAAAAGTAATAAATCTATAATCAAGGTAAGTTCTTTTTTCTAAATGTATATAACTATTAATGATGGTTTCAATGAATAATATTTTAATATTTCAGTTTTCTTAAATAGTTCAATTTTCTAGATTTACAACTCAAAATTCTTGTATTTTAAAGGCGTGTGGATAATTTTTTTTTTACATTTTTCTGATTTTGAAGATCAAAAGTCTAAACTTCTTAATTCTAAATCTACCAATTGAAAAAATTGTAAATGCCATTCATCGAAATTACAAAATTTTCAAATCTGAAACTTAAAACTTGCATAATTTTTAATTGCAGAATTGCAAAATTAAAAACTCTTCAAGTTTAAAGATTTCAAATTAAAATTTCTACAAGTTTGAAGAGTTGCAATTGAAAATTGTTGCATTCTGGAAAACAGTCAATGATATGATTTTTAGTGTTTTCTTTTAATAATTCTACCGATGAAAGTGGCGACATTTAATTTGTATATTTTAAAATATTTTGTTTTGACTGGTTAATTTCAAGATCATGTTTGTTTGCAAGCCGTTAAAATAGAACATTGGAATTACAAGGTTTCCATTTTAAAACTTGTTTGTTACTAAACGATTGAATAAAAAGATTTTGGCTGACAATTTTTTTAGCCTCGATTTGGAAGATTTGGAAACTTGAAAATTCAGAAGAATTCACATTGGCTGCTTTTGTTTGTAGTTTAGTTTTGATTACTTCCAATTAAAAAAATCTTCAGCTTTAATAGCTTGAATTTCAACTAGAATTTCAATGACCGGGAAAAGTGTTCTTGAACTTGGAAATAACCGGAAAATTACCGGGGATACTTTTCGGTGATGAAAGTGGCATACTCTGATTATTATAACCGTATTTTTAAATTCCTTTCTCAATATAATTTAAATTTTCGAAACTCAAAAGGGTAAATTGAGAATATTATTTGCCAACTAGTCTTTTTTTAAGTCAAACTTGTCAATGTCAATATTGGGCCTTACAATTTATATTCTTATTATATTTGCTTATTAAATTTGTTTATAATATTAACAAGAATAATCTCAGAGAAGTTTCTTCCATAATAATATTGTATACAACCAAATTGCTTGCAATATAACTGAAAAAATGTAAATTATTGAAAATTATAGAAAACACACTTTCAACATATAAATTGTTTATACAAAATTTTTTGTTTACTATATTATGATAAAACGTTTTCAGCTAATGTTATTCTATGACAAGTAGTCGTTTGCAACAATTTTCCTATCATTGACGAACATCGGGAACGTCAAGCAGACAAAATGGTATAATTCTTAACAAAAAATTGTCCACTGCCCAGTCATTTTTTTACCATTTACGAGTTTTAGTGTTTATCTAGCATATTTTTTCAGATGCAGGCGATTGCAGGGAAGTATAAGAACTCCGTCAAATACGTTTACAAGAATGAATATTATCATTTAGTTAAACGAACACGATACATATATCGTTGAGCCCTTCGAACGGGCACATCAAGATTTCCCGGAAAAGTGTCATGGCGGGGTGGAGAAAATGAAGTTCCGGAAGTCTATGAGCCACATCGAGGTAATGAACCAGATACCTTCATTTTTGACAAGCTGCTAATGAAGCTGGAAATGAAGCAAACATCTGAGCATACTAATGAAAATTTGTTAGACATTTTCAACGATATATGCAGATCGTATGTTTTTTATTCAAATGTCTCTTTGTCTATTGTTTGTATATCTCTGATATATTTATAAAGCTAACTTTCTATTATTTTTTAGTAAGCCAGAGGCTGCCTCGACTCTAACATTCGAAAATGTAAAACCGGCCATGATTAGTGCACGAAGTAGAGCTCAGCCACAGGTTCCTCAAAGCCTTCAAGAGCTAGCAGAACACTTGAAGGATTACGAACCAACAAGAGCCATATATCGAGGAATGGCTCAAGGATCTGATGGTTCTATTGCGCTCGTTTTTTGCCAGTGATAAGAAGGGCGCACTCGAATTGCGCCAGTGGTCAACCACCCTGCCAAACTGAAACCTGAACTGCGCCAGTCCGTAAAGGATCTAAAAGTAGGTAGTTTTCAGCTAGCACGAACTGCGCCAGAGGTATTTTCAGGTGCTCCTCCCATGAAAACAGCACAATGGGCAAGGAATCTTGAAATACAAATACTCCTCCAATGAAAAACAATGTGTGATTTCCATTTTATTTTCTGTTTCTTTACTATATGTTCTAGCTAGAAATTAAAATTGCAATATATTTTTTTATTTTTCTGTATTAAACATATAAATATTATCAGTGGTAAGGATGAGATAATTATGCGTAGGAGAATTGTCAAATAAAAATAGATTAAATGTCTACCACAAAAGACAAAGTTTCAACAAATACAGAAAATGTTAACTGAAGAAGATAAATATTTGAATCGAGTGAAGTTTGTCATATTACAGGATCAACGCATAAAGTGAAGCTGAAATTTTTAATAGAACTAGCAAAAATCAACCGTCTAAAAAAATACTTTTCAAAAATATTTTTTTCCAGTGACGTATATATTTTATTTATATTTTTTGTTATTTTTGTGACAGTAGACTTATACCTAGCGATTATTATAATGAGAAAAATAATCAAGTAAGCGGTACTGAAGAAATATTCTTCCAAATATCTAAAGAAGTAACAAAGGGTTTCTGGAGAATTTCCTATAGAGCAATTTCATATCAAATCATCTGAAGGACCAAAATGTACAATTTTGAATATCTCCGAAGTATTTTGAATTTTTCAAACATTATTTTAGGATTTTTCTTTCAATACATAATAAATAATACATGAAATTCTTCAGATGATTTGACACGGAATTGCTTTTTATATCAGTTTAATGCGGTCGGCAACAAGCGTAAAAAGAGATACACTTAAGAAAGCAGAGCCTCGATTCAAATTCGCTCTTTTTATATTGCTCAATTTTGGAAGCAATAAATTTTTGTTTCTTCACCACATCTGGCCGTTTAGCTTCAGAGTCATATAATCCATTCCTAGTAATTGAACTAGAAGCTTGTGCTACTCGTAAGCAATACAAAAATTTCTCAATATTCGGATGTGGTGTTGTATGCCAGAAATACAGATTGAGAACCTCGGAAATCTAAGCACTTGGCCTACGTGATCTCTCACTCAATTTTTCCATATGAAAACTTGAGTGAAGGTCCTACGTGACAAATTGCCGATTCCTGAGATTCAAAGCGACGAGTTTGCCTACCCTCCTTCAATAGATGCTTTGTTCGAGCCCTTCTGTATCGTCCTCGATGGGCCGGTAATGGCCGGAAAATTTCCCCGGTTGAGTGACGACAGCCTGCCAACACGTGCCCAGGCCGTGTTTACGAAAATCTTGTGGCAGGCTGAGTCACGTACGCCAGCCTTGTCTCTCAAACCCACGCGCGCTTACTCCCTTCTTTTCTTGCTCTATTCCTCTCTCTCTCTTTTCTTCCTTCTCAGACGCACTGGCCATACAACCGGGGAGCTCAACCGAGTATTAAACGTACAGTTTTCAGATGTTTTAAGTTCGAAAAAAAGGTTCGTTATAATAAATTATAAAATTACCGACTAATTAAGGGGGAACAACGACCCTCCTTTAAATTAATTGATTGAATTGAATATTACAGGCCCCCCACCTGACCGTTAGAGAATTAAAATTAATAAACAAACTCCCCTCAGGCCAAGTTATGAATAATAAACATCCGATTGATGTACGTGTACACATGTACTCATGCCTACACGTACATCAATCAAATATATAATATTTCAATTAATTATAAGGCATTTAGTTAAGGTTATAATAATCTCTCTTTTCTAGGCTTAGATCTTCATGTACAGCATCGGGGATATAACGGTAGATCGGGACCAATCTCAGAAATGATATTTTTAAACAAAGAAATAAGATTTTTAATTAATAAATAATAATAAATAGGTAAGAGACCGAACTACCGTTCTATTCACCCTAGCTTCAAAATACCTTCGGGAAATTGAAGTTAGGATACGCGTAAGCATATATTATAAGTTTCGTTAATTTTTATTAATAACTAATATTTTTAATTAGCAATTAAACATCCTATTTAAATTAATTAATTTTAAGTTAGTCTAGTGTCACCGCGCGGAGGCTGAGGCAGCCGGCGCCTGGCTGACAATCCCCACCGCTTGGTTGCGACTCCGTTGCGGTCTCGGAGCCAATCGGCGGGCTCGATGCCGTCCCCCTCCGCCACAGAGACTCCGAGCGGAGGCAAGCGAGAGTCGGGAGCGACTCAGTTGTGACTAGGATTAGGACTTTTTGGCGAGAATCGTTTCTCGATTCCGATTCCGATTCTCAATCGCTTGCTCGATTCCAGGAACCGAAGAGTCGATTCATACCAGGAATCGATTCCGATTCTAGCGATTCCCACTCCCATGTTTTACTGCGCATGTGTCGAAAAGCCCGCGCTTACTTAAAATTAATATTGATACCAATATAAGAATAGTAAATTAATAAAATAATAATAAATATTAATAACATTAATACTAGTATTATAGTAATATTTAAAGAATGGTAAAAATTAATTTTAACAGCGAAACAAATGTATTTATTGTCAATCACTGAACAAGTCCATGTTGAATAATCTGAAAAATTTCATCTATTATTAGTAACATTTATTAAAATTCTAGTAGGACTCTTAGGTATTGAAAGAAAAACTATAAAATAATGTTTGAAGAATTGAAAAAGCTTAGGTGTTATTTTAATTATCTCCTAAGCTTTTTGATTTTTTCAAAAATCATTTTAGAGATTTTCTTTTAATACCTAAGAGACCTACTAGAATTTTAATCAGTATTACTAAAAATAGATAAAGTTCTTCAGATTATTTGATATGCAATAGCTCTATTTCATTATCAAAGTATTATATTATACACAATTATAAATTTATCTAATTAGGGAAAAAACATTATTTGCGTTTCTTACTGATTATTATTAACGATTGAAAATTAACCGAACCAAAATTTTCGTTCAACTGATGACAGAAATACCAATTGATTAATGTGTTTTCCCAAAAGCCTGTTCCGCAGCTTCGACACAATGAGGCCCGCTTTTGAGAAAAGTCTTTCTGATGGCACTGAAGTGGCCAGGATCGGCAAATAATCCATTGCCACTTCATAGAGGTGTGGATAGTGCGGCCTCATATTGATGCACTCCTCATAAGGGTTGGTTTCTTGAAGAACAATTGGCCTATTCAGATACTGGCGCAGCTCTACTGCAACTCCTCCTGCTGCATCTTGGTCGGCACCAGGAAGCTGCTGAGCCATCTTCGCGTTGTGGTACAGCCAGATTTTTTTCTTGGCCACTGTAGGGGGTAGTGGACCTGATTTTTCAGGCTCCATCTCAGGAATCGACTTCGCCCTGATTTTTTCTTTCAGCAGATGCCCTGAAAAAAAGGAAAAAAAATTTCACTTAATGACTCGTATACAGCGTGTCCAAAAAGTCCCGGGACGGCTGAATATTTCCTCAGGTAAGAAATTTTGCAGGGAGGTCAAGATCATTCTTCAAGTAACTTTCAACGAGGAATTCAATGGTGACCCTTATTTTGATCTTGACCATTACCTTCACGGTCATTTCAAGGTTAAATTGATTTTTTTAAATGGAAATCCCTATTTTTTACCCCGGGAACTGAGAGAGCGGAAAATTTTACGTCCAGATATGACCTTGACAAATCGAAAATTTGACCTGGAAAGGTCAGGGTAAGGTCAAACAACGTGCAGCAGGATGGCTCGACTGGCATGCATTTTTGAAGAAAATGTCCTGGTGAAGGTTCTGGTCATAGACAAGGTCAAAGTCACCAATCGATCGGGAGTATAAAATGCTACAACTCTTGCGTTGAACATTTTCTTCATAAATGCATGCTGGTCATCAGTTGCCGGGGTCAAAAAAAGAGGTTCCCATTCAAAAAAATCAATTCGACCTTGAAATGACCATGAAGGTCATGGTGAAGAACAAAATAAAGATCACCATTGAATTCCTCGTTGAAAGTTACTTCAAGAATGACCTTGACCTCCCTGAAAAATTTCTTACCTGAGGAAATATTCAGCCGTCCCGGGACTTTTTGGAGACCTGGTATAAAATTAGAACAAAAATGTATCTAATACTGTAGACTTACCGATTTTCGAAACTGCAGTAGCCACACTGAGAGCACTCTTGCAGTGAAGTTTTTTGAATCGGGGATCTAGTATCTTGGCGATAGCAGCCATATCCCTTTTTTCAATATGTTGGAACCTGGTCTCTATCTCTGCCAGCAATCTCGACTTCAGATTGAAGGCGCCTGGATGAGTCACGGGGTACTGATTTATAGTCCAAAAAAATAGAAAAAATTATAATAAAACATAAGATGTGTGTACTTTGTCCTGAACACAAAAATATTCTATACTTACATTGTAAGCAATCGTGGCAAGTGGTATGCACTTGCTTAAAGTCACAGACTTCTCGGCGCACACTTCCATTGTTACTTCCCACAATGGTTCGAGAAGGTTCTTGATGTCCCTCACCTGTTGCAATCTGTCAACATTACTCATTGCGTGTATACTTTTTTCAATTTCAAGGTCAAAACCTTTAAAACTGTAATTTTTCTTTCGTTTTCGGTTAGCATATTTACAAAACGTGATTTTCTGTGTAGTTAGCAACTGCTGATTGGGATAGTACAAAATAAAGCACACGTATTTTATCATTTTATTCGTTGTTGTTCTTTTCACATTGATTTTTCTCTGTAGTTTCAGATTATTCAAAGTACTTTGTACATATTTTTGTTGTTGAATACACAGTTTGAATATAAAATAGAATTTTTCTACCAAATTTGTAGATCTTTGTGTGATGAACAATTTCTAAAGGACAAGCTAGAACCTTTGGTCAAAAATGGCCGGCTAATGAACTCGTTCTTTCCTTCATCACAGAAAAAACTGAGGTTTCCCTCAGAACTTCGACATTTTATTTATTTAATAACACAAATTTAACCTTGAAGCACACATGTGATCGAACTCGGATGGACAAATCTCATGAAAATTAATAATTAGGAACGTTACTATGTTTACTACGTTTACTATTTATATTATGGGTGTGGTGAGCCCAAACTTGTAGTTATTTATAACTACAAGAAAACTATCCACCTAGAAACACTACCCGAATCGGGTAATGTCACGCCTACCCTGAAAGGGAAATGGCTTAATGGTAATGGTATCCTGATTAAATGTATTTTTAAGAAGTATAATTAGGTTAATTAAAATTATGTTATAGCAATTATCAAGAACTAAATAACCCGAACAGTCGTTCCAATAGACTGAGCGGCATTCCGTTTGCGGGGAATTAAAATTAGATTCATCTTAAGTAAGTACATTAATTTTAAAGAATTTTTATTAATAATAATTCATATTTTTATTTTACTATTAAAGTTGTTAGCAGATAAGTGGGTAGTGGGCCTGGGTAGCGATCCCCACTGCTTGGCTGCAACTTCGTTGCCGTTTCTCAGTTTGAAAATAATTTAATTTGTGCCATAGATAATATAAAATATTAAAAAATATATAACTTCTTATCCTTATACTGCAGAAGAAATATGGATAACATAACGTGTCAATGCACCTGAAGAATGTTACCATTTAACGCAAATGAAATGAAGTACCATTGCCTAAAAAGAAAAAAGAAGTTTATTTTGGGCCTCAAAGCACAAATAAATAAATGCAAAATATTGATATCATAGTCTGTATTATGATCGAATAAAAAATAAGTGTATACTAAAAAAAACCTCACCATCATCACTGGGGATATTAACGCCGATATTTATCCCTGAATTTCTACTCAGCAAATCGGAAGCGTTGAACAGACTAATTTCTGAGGTATCTTTTTCGACGTTGTATCCATCGGAGAGCGCTACCATAGTATATTTCCAAAAAATATACCATCGTAGGCGATATTTCACCTCCAGGGCTGTCGGGTGGTCAAATCCCCTTCGCACCCCACGAATAAAAGAGAAAAATTTCTCCAGGACGTCTTGATTTAATCGGTGCGTTAAAATGTACTCAATATTGAATTTCTCTTTCAAATCTTGGTACATACTTGGTAGAGATGAATTATTTAAATGAATTCCTTTTTGAAAAGGAATCATTTCCTTGTGCTTTCCAACTCTCATTGTCGTTATATATATATTCATTTCGTAAAATAGTGCATTCTTCACAGACAAATCAACTCCGTAACCTTTAGCATGTTCGTACTTACTTCTCACATTAAATAAGTCGAACCAGTCATTAAACAATTCCAAAACACGACATAATTCTTCAGATCCTTTGAAATGATCAAAATTTGAATTTCCTAATTGAATTTGCTTTAAACGGAAACTGAGTGCTTTTGAATTTTTATTTGAGAAAATCTGTGTCGCTAATTTTACTTTTTGCCGCGAATTGCCCGTGCAATTTAAATGATTCATAGTTAAGGAAAAGGCAAGTTTTTAATCCTTACTATTTATTTATAACAATTGTTCTAAACACTTTTTGTCAGTTCTGCTATTATTATACGAGACAGATGTATCAAGTAAATGATTCCTGGCCAACTTCATCAAATGTGAGACGTCTGCAAAAACATGTACTTTGAGGGTACTCTCTGACGGATGCTCAAAGTACACTTGCTTGGGAGGTGTTTTTTTTTTCTTCTTAGTGGATTTACCCGGCTGTTCATTTTTGGCTGTGTCACAATGGAAACAGCGATATAGCCATTTTTATGCAATTTTCGTATTATTTCAAATAAAATTTCCTTAGTCATAGGCTGATCGTAATTGTAATACAGGACTTGCTTCCACTTCTTAAACAAACCACGAGCCATGACAACTTGACAAGCCTTGTGAGCTCCAATGATTTTTTTTTCTCCTGTCAGTGCAGAATTGAGGAGACAGATGAAATTCATTAAAGCTAATGATGGTGATTTTGTCCCTCACACTCAGTGTCTTCCCTTTCTCTGTCATAATTCGAAGAATACTTTCGAGTATACCGGGTTTTACGTCAAACGTTTCCATCCATCTTGTCATGGATGATAGGCCGGGTAAGGGGATTTGAACAATTTTCCTCATATACTTGTACGCTTTTGAACCATTTGGCTCGCTTTCGGGGATGAAATAACATTTTTATTTGAACTGGAGTGAAGGATCTTTTTCAATCTGTCAGAGGCTACGCTCGTATGCATAAGTGTATGCACATCTGAAAGTATTTTTTATATTAGTTCCTATTATTATAAAAATAAGTTATATATGTATACATCGACATAAATTTGATTTTCGTCCGCGTTTAAACTTTTTCAATACCCTTCTTGGTCTGCTTTCTAATATAAAAATCAAATATATTATCGTAAATCTATACTATTTTTATATATTATAAATATCTGAAATATTAAATTTTTATTAAATTTCACTGATGAGTTCAATCACTGCAATCTCTCGGAATTCACCGTGAAATCACTGCAATCACTTAGAATTGACTCTTGCAATCATGCAATCGGTGTACACAAAAATTTAAAGTTATGTACCCCTTGGTGCCACTGTTTTAAAGGTTGGAAAAAATCAATAAAGCAGATGTTAAGTCAGTATAATAACTCGTCTCCCTAAAGTTATAGTACGCTATGTCCCTCCACTATCAAACTGAGAAAATGAGGTTCACAGTTTAACCATAATATCCTCAACTTAAACGTTCTCAAATGTCGAAATAAGTTTATCGGTCAAAAACAATGCGTGATCAGGAATGTATAGGCACAAACTTTAATACCATTAGGAATATGTTTTAGCTAAGGTGGAAAATTAGTTTCGGACATGGCGTAATATGAGATTTCAAACATTCATTTTTTTAGAATTAGAGTCAAACATATTTTTAAAAATGTTTGTGTCTGAAATTGAACTTCGGTTGTCTATATAAAATATGCACTACGAGTTCGCATTTTTTCATTTATATCATACAAAAAGTGACATGGCGAGATATAATTCTAACTTTCAATTACCGCCACTATTTTAATTAATAATTTCAACAGCTGAGGGAATAAATTTCGGAGAAACATTAATTGAAAAACAAAGTTTACCATTCGTGATCGTCCGCGAAGAAAGAGAGCTAACGCGCGGTAGCATCGTTTTACATGAGGAGCCATTGAAGAATCGGTCGAACACAGGAACTCTATTAGAGGGCCTCACTTTGCAGTTTAATATCAATTCGAATTTGTCGGATATAGGAATAATATTTTTTATTATATACGTGCAAATAAAAAACTATCGATTGGTGTAAAAAACGAAAAATCGATTTTTCCGTCTTAGGTCCCTTTCTTCGCGGACGGTCACATTTACTAAGTAAAAAATAATAACAGTTTAAACATTTTAGAAAGTGGCCATGACGTAGTATAACTCTAGGGCGATGAACTTGGAAATAATAATGTGTAATGTGTAAACAAAAAATTTGGTTCCTTAAGAACGGGGTTTTCAAGTAAGTTTCGAAAACAGCATAAGCTACAACTTTTTTTGTCGAAAGGAAACTAAGCACAAATCAATTTCCTATAAGAATATATATTTTAGAAGTAAAATTTAAAATTTGTTTGAAAAGATTCCAGGGGCCAAAGACGTTTAAGGAGAAGAAGAATGAATGATTGACAGTAGAATCAGGTTTCTAAATAATAACCACATTTACAAGTCATGATGTATCAAAATGCGACTGCATTCTTTAAAAAAATGTAACCCTGTATTTTTTGTTGCAGAATTAGGTTTACAGTCCAGGTGTTTCCGTCATGGCGTCGCTGATCCTGATGTGCCTCCTTGTGGACCTTCTTCTTCTTCACCTGCCAGACCTTATTCTACTGCTGGATCTCGACCACCTGTCGACTCCACTCTTCGTGCCAGATCCAGGTCTCCTGCCAGACCTCAATCTTTTGCCGGGTCTCCACCACCTGCGGAAAATTCTTTTATATATGTCTACCTGTAGAAGAGAAATTTCTGCGAAACTACAAATAGGAGATTCGTTGCGTGCGTTAATGTCCTTCTTATGAAAGAACTCTACAGGGAGAGTTTTCTTATTTAAACTAACACTTTTAGTGAGCTCAGGTCTTCTCAAGCCAAGCTATTAAAATCTTCAGCTTTCTTGAAACGATGCAGGGAGAACAACATCGTCCCAAAATTCTTATGAATGAAAAACCATTTGGAAACATCTAAATACAAATTAGTTCTACATAAAACAAGTTTGCTTCTCTTGAAAGAAATAATAAACCATACCAAATTTGTCTTGCACACTACCTTCAAAAAACTATTAAAACTTCACCTTTACCTATCAAATACCCTCGGATTTCACATTTGGTCTACATTGGACCGCATATCATTTGGCCAATCCCAACAAAAACAAAAAATTAAATTTGACAAATTACTTCCAGTAAGGCACACGCCACTAACTAAATACAGTAAAAACATCTTTAACCAGCCTCTCAGCTTTACTAAAATGATTTCAGCTTTATCTAAAGAACATAATTTGGCAGTAATTTTCTCCAAAATTTCGGAAGAAGAAATCATCAGTATTTTGGAATCCACCCAGAAAAGCGAATGACATACGGCGTAGGACGGCGAACATCTTACGCCAAGCTCAACTTCCCTCCTCAAACTTAACAAAACAAGAAGGAATAGCTATTGAAGAACTCACTCGGAATACAGACATCATAACATAACCTGCAGACAAAGGCAACACAACAGTAATAATGAATAAAGAAGACTATAAGAACAAAATCATGGACCTTCTAACTGACGATACACATAAAAAACTTAAAAAAGACCCCACTAGAACAATAGTCAGCAAAACAAAAATCCTTCTAAAAGACTTTAAACTTGACAGCAAAACAATATCTAAATTAATGCCTATTAATCCCATATCTCCACAACTTCACCGACTCCCAAAAATTCACAAAAACAACAATCCAGTCAGTCCGATCGTCAGCGCAATAAACTCACCCACTTACAACATAGCACGCTTCCTTACCAAAGAACTGAATCCTTTCACAGGAAACTCTATCGCACACTTCCAAAACTCTTTTGACTTCATCAAAAAGATACAACAGATTCACATTCAACTCCAAGACATTCTAGTGAGTTTCGACGTAGTATCTCTCATTACGAAAGTACCAATTTCTGATACAATCGATATTATTAAATCCTTTGCAAGCTTCCCCTCCGATCTCATGCCTTGGATAGAACACTGTCTCAATAATACTTACTTTTCTTTCAATAACCAATTCCACGAACAAATATGAGGAGCAGCAATGGAATCTCCAATCCCACCTGTAATAGCCAACATCTTTATGAAACATCTGGAAACTAAAATCTTCAACCAATCTAGCTTAAACCAGAATTTTGGTGCCGTTACTTTGACAACACTTTTGTCATCTGGAGACATGGACTAGATGAGCTACACAAGTTTTCCGATTTCATCAATCGATTACATCCCCATATCCAGTTCATCGTGGAAATTGAACAAAATGGAAAATTGCCTTGAACATACTAGTTTACAAAAAATCTGATAACACATAAGGAAATGAGGTTTTCAGAAAACATTCATATACAAACAGATACCTACGTGCCTGCTCCCACTGCCACCCATCTCAAAAGCAATCGGTGATCAACCTCTCAGTGATCCGCGAGTATATAAAATAGTTAGATGATATCTTTGCTGTTTTTTCGAAAGATATCGTTATTA
>CAKNYM010012846.1:0-14107 GCA_932195095.1 Andricus curvator | reverse complement strand
AAAAATCAAGCATTTCTTATTTCTGGATCCTAAAGCCAATCACAACACCAACTACGAAGAATCTATAATTATTATTATCATGATATAATGATGTTTCGATAATGCATTTCTCATAACTATTTCGCGATTTTTTTTTATTCCTATAATTTTTCTAATTCCTATAATGACGAAAAAATTGTAGGAAATTCATTATAAGCGCATAATGATTTTTCTCACAATGCTTTTTCGTAACGGAATAGTTGAATTTTTAAGCAACAAAGATGAATTTTTAACCAAATAGTTTAATTGTCAATTGAAAAAATTAATTTTCCAAAAAAAAGTAATCTTAAAAAAAATTACCAAAACTTTCAACCAATGAAATGAATCTGCAAAGAAAAAAATGAATCTTTACCAGGGGAGTACAATTTTCAAATAAATAGTTAAATTTTCAACAAAAATATATAAATTCTGTAGGAGAAATATAATAGATGAAACGCTTCGACCAAAAATGTTTTACTTTGAAATGAAAAACAGTAAAATTCATCCAACAATGACAAATTGGTAAGAAAATAGTTGAATCTTCACGAAAAAGAGATTAATTAATTGCCAAACAGTTCCATTTTAATGAAATAGATGAAATTCCAACCAATGAAGAGAAATTTTAACCCAAAAAACGGTTTTTCAGCAAAATAAATTATTTTCACACCACAGAGACGAATTTTGAAGGGAGTAGATAACACTTTAACCAAGTGGTTGAATTTTCAACCATAAAAAATAAATTCTTTTCAAAAATTGTCATAGTTGATAGTTAAACCGAGAAAGATTGAATATTACATTAAACCTAATTAATTTCAACCAAAAAAGACAAATTTTCGAGAACCCACATGAATTTTCAACCCAATAGCTGTATTGTCAGTTAAAAAATTAAATTTAAATTAAAATAAATGTAAGTAAAAAATTAAATTTCCAACCATGGGAATAAATCTTTAATCAAAAAAGTAATTTTTAACAAAGTAGTTCAACTTGCAAGCAAGTAGTTTAATTTAAAAAAAAATTGAATTCTGAACGTGAAGTGTAATACTTGAAATATTCGCAGCAAAGAAAGGGTTGCAATTTTAAATGAAAAACAGTAAACTTGTACCAAAGACTATGAATATGCACAAAAATAGTTGCATTTTTAACGGAACAGACTGCTAATAGTAATACTAACAAGATTAATTGTTTACCAAAAAAGACGAATTTGCAAAAAAAAAAAGGTGAATTCTTAAACAAAACAGATAGATTTTCAACCAAACAGTTTCACTGTTAACAAAAAATATGGAATTTCTCCCAAAAGAGGTGAATTTGAGAAGTAAAAAGACGATTTTTTAACCGAATTTAAATTTTCAACCAAGAAAGATTTCGCAGTTCTAAGAAGAAAATGTAACCAAGCTATTCAATTTGTAAGCAAAAAAATGTATTGTCAATAAAAAAATAGTATAGTTGATATTCCAACACAAGAAGATTACAAATTTTTAATCAAAAAAAGTTGAATGATACCAAAAAAGACGAAATTTCCAAAAATGCAAACGGTTCAATTTTCATGAAAAAAGCTAATTTTTAACAAAAAAAGAAACAAAAATTTCCAGCAAATTATATTACTTAACTAAGGAGATGAATCTTGAACAGATAGCATTACTTTCTAACGCAGTACTGAAAACTTTCAAAAATGATGTATTTTTAATCCAAAAGATGAATTGTCAGCGAAAAATATAATATTTTTATAATATATTTCGAACCTACTAGTAGAATTTTTTACCAAAATGAATTCTTAACCAACAATATAATAATAGAATTCTCAACCAAAGGAGAAGAATAAGAGTACAATAACACTATTTGAAACATTATCAACGAAAAACAATTTTTAACCACGAAAGATGAATTTTCAATTAGAAAGATGATTCTTTAAGAAAATAATTCAATTTTCAACAAAATAATTGTAATTGAAAGAAAAGAGTTCAATGTTTATATCAAGCAGTTCATTTTTTAACCTAAAAAGAGGAATCTTGAAGCAAATGGTCAAATTTCCCAATAAAACAATTAAAGTTCAACCAAAAACCAATTAGAGGAATGCTCAAGCCAAAAGTTGAATTATTTTTTTCCAAATTCATTTTATTACTGACAACTCAGATTTTTCATTTTTTGGTAACAGTTGATCGTGTTTCTTTCAAAATGCAACTAATTTATCTTGAAATTGATGCATTTCGCTTTACTTACTGATTGAAAATACAACTACTTCGATCAAAGTTACAAGTTCCTAAGTAGCAATGAATGTTAATAGTTGAAGATCCCTCTCTTTGGTTGAAAATTTAACTATTTTGTTGAAAATTCGTGTTTTTTCGCATGAATATCAATTCTTGAATTGCAAATATATCTATTCTATTTTTTGTTGAAAATCTATTGTTTTAGTTTTAATAATAAATAATAAATTCAACTATTGGTATGAAAATGAATTTTTTTGTTGAAAATTGATATTTTTGGTTTCAAATTCAACTAATTTGGTAAAAAGTTTAACGATTTGGTTCAAAATTTAGGTATATATTACTGACAAATGGAACTATTTGGTAGATAATTAATGTTGTTTGTTGAAAATCAATCTTTCAGTTAGAAGATTCATCATTTTAGTGCAAATTGAACTATTTCTTTGTGATTAACATTTTTGTCGAAAATTTACATTTTCGGGTCGAAAATGTGACTGTTTTAAAGAAAATTCACCTATTTATCTTACGAATTCAAAAATTTTGTATAAAATTCAACTACTTCGGTAAAAACTTAACTCTTTTGTTAAAACTTTGTCTTCTTGGGTAGAATATTAATCTTTTATTTTTAAAATTCTTCTGTTTGGTTGAAGATTCAACTATTTTGTTCAAAATTCGTCTGTTTTGTTGAACTTAACCGGTCGAAAATTCATTTTTTAAAGTAATTTGTTCGACTTAATATTTCAATATTCCATTCCTTGTGGAAAACTTTTTTTTTAGTTGAAAATTGAAAAAATTTGGTTAAAAATGTACGTATTTTTATAATAATTCGTACTTTTTGTCAGAAAATGATTCTTATTGGTTAAGAAATCATATCCGTGGTTGAAAATCAAACTATTTGGTTTAATGTTGAACTCTTGTTGAAAATTCTTTTTTTAAGATTCATCATTTTAGTTGAAAATCAATATCTTGATATGTTATTGTAAATTACGTTTTTTCTTGAGAACTTATTTTTCAAGACGTTGAAAACCATATAAGTTTGTAAATTTTTATTAAGTTGAAAATTCCATTAGGATAATGTGCCTGCATGTTTCTATAAATTCATCTGTTTACATTTAGAAAGTGAACAAAAGTAGGTTTGAAAAATCTTGAAATGCTGAGAGAAGCTTCTAAGTTTTCATTTCAAGTTCAATATTTAGTATTTGCATTTATAAAATAATTTTTCTTCTATATTTCTTCAGTCAGCAAATTTTAACATATGTGAACACTAATAATTTCTAGTTCAAACAAGACAAATAATTATTACTGTTTCAGATCATATGTAATATGAAAATTGAAAACTGAAGTTCAAATAAAGCCCAAGAATGATATTATGTATTGAAATGTATAGCGTGTAACACAGCGCCATCTCGTGAAATATATAGTGTGCAAAGAGCGTTCACGACGCAGAAACTCTTTTCCTCCTCACGCATCAGCTCGTCTGTAGCTGTTGGATACTGCCTGACGGTGAATACCTATCTGTGAGCATGAGTAGGCGGCCGCTAGTGGTGAGCTCTAACACGATTTCTCACATCGGTTCTCATCTGCTGGCCTACCCGTTTTCTGCGCGTTCACGCGGTCCGCTCGAATATAGCAATGCCTAGTTTTCGGGTAGCCACGACCATCCATTCTCTACTCACCACACGGCTTTTCCTATACGTCAAGGAGCGCGAACGGACCTTTGAGTTCGTAACAGTGGGAAAATATGAACAGGCGAGGAGTGCGTGAGGAATGCATCGAGCGTTCACCCAGCATTTCGCTCCGAATCCCTGGAATAGATAACCGAGAAAAAAGTTCATAATAATTAGATATGTTTATCCAAATAAGTAAACGTTTTTGCAGGGTTTTTCTGATTCAGCAAATTAATTTGGAGTATAAACACATTTTTAGACAAAAAACTAAATCAACCTCAGTCGTAATTGTTTTCGAAATAATTTTTTGAACTTTGAAATTATGCTCCATGAAAAGGCCCCCTAAGCAGTGCAGCATGTTATCTTTGCAACGAGCCCTAGAAATAATACGCCCTAGTATCATACTTCGTTGCCCCCCGCAAGGAAGAAAACCACTTCAAAAGAATTAAAAAATACTCTAACTCTGACATAACCTAATTGACGAATCTATTTTACCTACACTAGACCTAATTTATATTTGGCTAGCTAGGCGGCTCGTCAGTTTGTTCTACCTGATCATCGGAGCAGCAGTTTTGATGTTTTTAGGTCGAGAGGCAAGTTAACCGAGTGAATCGAAGTGCACATGCCCGTCGATAGAAGTAATTTCCTTGCTCAAAGTGCGCATGCCTAGCGATATAAAATCATTTTTCCTGAACAAAGTGATCATGCTCAGCGATAGAAATTATTTTTCTTTCTTGGAGTGCGCATACGCGGCGATGGAATTAGTTTTCTTGAAGAAAAGACTCCCGTTGGACACAGAATACAGGCATCGAAAGGCGTACTTTTGGGGCATGTGTTGCAAAAACAATGTCAGACAGTTTCAGAATCCATGAAAATCACGTGCTTTAACAATATGTAATTTCTTTTTTAAATTTCACGCCTAACATACTTCGCATCACCGAACAGACACACAGCGCCATCTTCTCTTGACTTGCCGACTTTACCAAATTCGGATAGATGGGAAACAACGACTTGCAAACTGATCGGAAATTGTTTAGGGCACATAAAATTTCTGTTACACGCACTTTATGGCACATCGAATTTCGGGGACTTGAATATTAGGTTGAATCAAATTTAGGGTAAATGAAGATTATGACAAATGGAAATTCGGTGAAATGAAAATTACGTTACACAGAAATTAGGACAAATAAAAATGATGAAAAATAGAAATTCGGGTAAATAAAAAGTATGGCAAATGGAAATTTGGATAAATAAAATTTAGGTTAAATCCAATTTAGGTTAAATAAAAATTATGACAAATGAGAATTCGCTCACATGAAAATTAGGTTATATAGAATAAGAATTGTTGATTGTTTTTATATAAAGCCTTGAAAAAGAAGAAAGGTTTTGAATGTCCTGTTCTCAGATTATTAGTATTAGGTACGCTTGCAATGTGAATCATTTCTAGTAGCATAAGTTTCCTGTAATTATCAGTTTTGTCAATGATTTTTGTGTGTTGAAATTGTATCTGTGATCTTCATACCAGGAATGTTAGTTAACGCGGTCCATTTTGAATATGGTTTATAGACGTCTTTTGTGTATTCATGGATTCTGAATGTAATTGGACGTTTTGTTGTGCCTGTGTAGTAGGAGTCACAACCAGAACAAGGTATTTTGTAAGCCACATTTTTAGTGTCAAGTGTAGGGATATGATCTTTTTTTGATTTGGATATGCATGATAAATCATTGACATTACGACAATCTATAAAAATGACACCGGCTTTCAGTTGAACCGCGGTAAATCACACCAATGGCCACGTCTCACGACCATGAGATGGGTGGCCACAGGGCACGACGAAATCACAACGTCAGGCCGGAAAAACCCTCGTGTGCCTTGAAGACACGGAGCAAGTTGGCATGTTTTTAGCACGTGGGTATGGTTTTGAGGTTACAAACCAGTGTTATTGTCGCACCTGGGAGAGCACAGATCATAAGGACAATTACTTTAACCGAATATTTTGAGTACAGTCACTGCAGAACCCTTTTAAGGCCTTGACACGTTTCTCGAAGTCCTGGAGAATAATGTCAGGCGTTCAGCAGCACAGGGTCGCGGACAAAACCGTAAGAGCGAAAAAGATGGTAGTAAAGCACTCTTAGGGCAGCATTATGTCTGTATAGAGATACGTCGTTCCGCGTGAGTGGGAAACTTGTATAGCATGAGTTCTAGGTACTCAGCGTGTGTATGACAAGCTCTGCACCTATCTCTGGGAACTTCTTGACGTAAAATGCGGTCACGGTATACTAAGGTGGAAATTACACCGTCCTGGCATGCGAAAATGAAACCCTCTGTACCTGAATTAAGTCCTGATGATCTGTGGAAAGCAAAAGTTAGCTCCTTCGACAAGGGCTGATTTTCTACATTTCTGTAAAAATTTCAGTGCATTTTCGTGTAGAGGAGCTGTTGACAGAATTTTTCAATCACTGTTTTGTTTACTTGAGCTTTTATGAGTGAGGCATCTACTATCGGCGAGAAGATTCTAGTCCTCTGGCTTTGACGTTAAAAAAATAAGTGAAGAAAAAATGGTAGCTCAATGAATGAAGGATCATTTTAAAGGTCAAAATGTTGTACGTTGATGGGCCTGAAACGAATATGCCAAAAAATTTTGTATAGCTTACAGACCCGAAAATCTGTTAAAAAGTAGGGAAATTTGACAGCTTTTAAAGACAGTGAAGTTTGGAACATAGTTTTTTATTGAAAAAATGATAGGAAAAATCTGAAAAAATTCATGGTGGTACTTTAAACATGTATAAACAAATTGCCGTTGAAAAATTTGCAGAATATAATAAATTGTTCGTTTTTCGTTTATAAATATACAACTGCACTATCTTCAGTTCTAATTAAGATAATGAAGTGATTTAAATTAGAGGTAGTTAGTTGAACTATTTGTAATTATTTACAATTTGAAAGAAGTATGTGCTTCTCTTCATGCAAATTGCGA
This sequence comes from Andricus curvator, assembly GCA_932195095.1. NCBI lineage: Eukaryota > Metazoa > Arthropoda > Insecta > Hymenoptera > Cynipidae > Andricus > Andricus curvator. Next base: position 7,243 of record CAKNYM010012846.1, on the reverse strand, counting down.
TATTTGAAGATAGTTTTTTATACTGGAAAGCAATTGTAAGAAATCAGCGGGGTGCCTTTTTTCATGGGATCGTCCTCGTCTTTCCTCAGCATGTGCTTCCAAGAAAGACGAGGACGATCCCATGAAAAAAAAGCACCCCGCTGGTTTCTTACACTTGCTTTCTAGTATAAAAACTGTCTTCAAATATCGCAATTTGCACGAAGAGAAACAGAAGCACATACTTCTTTCAAATTGTAAATAATTACAAATAGTTGAACTAACTACCTCTAATTTAAATCACTTCATTATCTTCATTAGAACTGAAGATACTGCAGTTGTATATTTATGAACGAAAAACCAACAATTTGTTATATTCTGCAAATTTTTCAACGGCAATTTGTTTACACATGTTTAAAGTACCACCATGCATTTTTTCAGATTTTTCCTATTATTTTTTCAATAAAAAACTATGTTCCAAACTTCACTGTCTTTAAGAGCTGTCAAATTTCCCTACTTTTTAACAGATTTTCGAGGCTGTAAGCTATACAAAATTTGTTGGCATATTCGTTTCAGGCTCATTAACGTACAACATTTTGACCTTTAAAATGATCCTTCATTCATTGAGCTACCATTTTTTCTTCACTTACTTTTTTAACGTCAGAGCCAGAGGACTCGAATTTTCTCGCCGATAGTAGATGGAGCAATGCACTTTCCTTACTTCTGATGTTAAAATTCAGGCCAAGGGTCGCGGTCGCCTGCTCCGCGGCTTTGTAGAGGAAAACTCATTTGCCAGTCATCTCGTCTTTCCTGACCATTTTTAGGAGAGGATCTCTTCCATTTGCAACGATGTAAGATGTACCCAGAACAATTCGGTTATGAAGACATTGCACATTCAGAAGTGCGTGCACGCCTTCACGGCGTGAGATGTATAATCGCGGAACGGACGAATTGAGATGCAAGTTCTTCTGCATATGCATGCTCTTACGCGTGGCGATATCAAGGACCCAAAGCTCGTTCTTCGGCCATTGAACCACCCCAAACGAGTAGAGTAGAACCGGGACGGCAAGCATGTTAGCCGCAGATACCGTGTTCAACGCCGACAGATTTGAAGACCATATCTGTCGAAGAAGACGCTTCTATCTGCTTCGGAGAGACTCCTTCACTGATGTTAGGTCCTGAATGTGGCTTTGAGGCACGCCCAAGTATGTATAGGTCTCTCCAGTGTTATGATGTCTAATAAAACTTACATCCACAAGCTCAGGGTCCCCGGGAACGCCAGTAATCCGTCCTCGCTTCTGATTAATCTTGTCACACTTGTCCAATCTAAAGTCCATACCAACCTCTCTTGTGTACTCCTTTGGCGTTTTTTCAAACACTCTCAAGTTGGCTTTGACTAGAAGCATGGATCTTCAGGTCCTGCATATAAAATACATGAGTGACCTTATGCTCACGATGATTAGTTTTGCCGCAGATGTACCCAGGAGAATTGCTTAGTGCGAGAGATAGTGGCAGAAGCGTGATGCAAAAGAGCAGAGGGCTCATGGTGTACCCCTGAAAGACGTCCCTCTGGAAGATGACGCTGATCGTTGCCACACGATAATGCCGACTTGGCAGAAGAATTGTCCATTGAGTATATGATAGAAGGGGTACAGGATTTTTTTTATTAAAACGCATGCACATGCAGGAAATTACAAGACACTAATCGATCTGCTAGATGGAATGCAGAGGATCACCGAGGACGAGCCACGCAAAGATTTACGGAAAGGACCCGGTGGAAAACAGAATGGAGAACATGGTTCTAATTTTAAATCGAATGAAGCTGCGGAAAATAAAGCAGAAGATTCAAAATCAATAGGAGCCATGGCGCCACGCCCAAGGTGTTATAACTGCCATGGATTTGGACATTTGACCAGCGAATGTAAAAATCCTCCCAAGGAACGCGGAGCCTTTTTTAAATGTCATCAGACAGGCCATCAAGCACGCCAGTATTCTACTGGATCTTCGAGAATACATGGAAACAATGCAATGGGAAGTTTGCAACGGAGTCATCGAAGGGAACAGAAGACACTATACAGCTGTCATCGAGGATCAGATTTCCAAAACTGTCAATTTTTTTAGCGAATATGAACAGCGAGTATTATATGCGGGAATAAAATATTCGCATCTGGATATAGTGGGCTATATCAAAGTGGATATTAGTTTGCAGCCTTTGAGTGGTAGAATATTTTCGGTTAAATTTGCGGTTGTACGGGACACCACAATCAGCTATGATGCGATTTTGGGGCGCGATTTTCTAAATACCCAAGGGTTAACCTTGATAAGACGTAAAACGGTACGTTTTTTATTTTAAACCGCGTAGATTGTCATGGGTCAAACTTTTATAACTTTGAGAAATTATTAAGGGACTTTTGGAACGAGGGTACATAAGATCGAGCCAATCAAATTATAGCAGTTCAATAGTTTTAAACTAAGAAAAAATGGAGAATTTAGCTTATTTGTTGATTTCCGTGCTTTGATCGAAATAACCATACGTGAGCATTTCCCTCTACCACGCATAGATGATCTTTTAGATCACCTTCATGGTAAGGTTTGGTTTACAAAACTTGACCTGAAAGATGGTTTCCATCATATCAGAATGTCCGAGAATTCGGCTAAGTATACGGCGTTTAGTACTCCGGAGGGACAATATGAATATTTACGAATGCCATTTGGACTTGTAAATGCGCCGTCTTATATCCAAATGTAACATATTTGCACTGTATTTTCCAAGATTTGACTAACGGAGGTAAACTGCTTTTATATTTAGTTGATTTCCTAATTGCGACTGAAAGTCTTGATGAAAATTGGTCGGTTTGAAGTGAGGTACTAAAGTTGATGGAGAAACACGAATTGAAATTACGTTTAGACAAATGTATTTTCGGGATTTTAGTAATTGAGTCTTTGGTTTACCTCATTAGTAGTTGAGGGATTCAACCGAGCCGAGAACACGTTTAACTGAAAATTTAACTATTCCATGTTTCGTTGAACATTTATCTACTTCAGTTGAAAATTCAACTATTCGGTTGAAAATTAATCTATTTTGTTAAAAATTATTCTTTTTTGGTAGAAAATTAATCTATTTGGTTCAAAATAAGTTTTTTTAAATTAAAAATTAATTTTTTAACTTAATTTTTAACTATATCATGTTTGTTCGAACACCAATCTTCTTCAGTTTAAAATTCAACTATTCATTTGAAAATTTCTGTATTTTGTTGAAACTATGTCTTTCGTGGTAGAATATTAATCTTCTTGGTGACTAATTCACCTTTTTGGTTGAAAATTCAACTATTAGGTTAAGCTAGCTGTGAATTCGATCTCGAGTGTTTCCACTTTGTTTGTATTTGTAATTATATGGTGCTCATTTTACGAGCACTTTGCTTCCCGTTAGCAAATGTATTTGCTTCCCCATAGAGGAAGTATTAGTGATTTTTTTTAATAATAGACAAACCAAAGTCTTCATTTTGATAAATTTAAAAAAAGAAATTTACAAAAAATACAAAATTACAGCATAATACAAAAAAAAAATTTAATACAAAGACAAATCAAATTTTGTGTTCAAAATTATCATTTTTCGAGCTGGAAAAGGGAAGGGAAAAGTTCTGTCGCACCCTATCCCTTTCCCAGCTTTATGATTTCTTTACAAAAATTGTCAGAATTAAGGTAAATGCACCTATTTGCGTCCGTGCTCCTATTTGCGGCCTAGCCTGATTGAAAAATAGTAAATTTAATGAATTTTTATACTTATTGATTCATGAAGAGTATTTATTTTATTCTATTGACTGTCCATTTTGTAGTTATTGCGGATCCGGAGAAATAATTACCAGGTAAGTCAAGTGTCGTGTGCAATCCAGCTCAGCAAGCTATTCAGAAATCTGATTCCATCACACGAATGGTCAGTGAATTATTTATTTCACACAATAGTCGCTAACTAGTGCAACAACATTTTGATGTACATGCGTGTGTCCGTATGTTTAAAATATTCGAAATAATTGAACTGTGAGTGTATTTATACTAAAAATTGTCGTAAGTGATGTGAAATAGTATATTACGACCCAAGGCCAGAAAGTTGGATTTCCGGGCGTGTGTGATATGAAGGCCGAGGCGAAGCCGAGGCCTCGTATCACGCACGCCAGAGCATCCAATATTTCTGGCCGTGTGTCGTATATTATTTTTCTTCATCCCCAGCTGAAAGTACGTTTAATAGTTAATGTTAATTAATAAGATGCGTTGTCGGCTGCTAGCTCGGATGCTTTTTCTTTTGTGGCCTGCATCAGCACGCGCGCCACCTCGCGTAGCGCCGCTGCTGCTCTCGGGCTAGCTGAGCGGATGTATGGGATTCGGTCGCCCGCCCGACTTTTGCAAAGCCGAGGTGGAGTCGAGGTTTTGCTAGTCGGGGCGGGTATCAAAAACACATATTTTTTATTTTTTCTTAATATTTCTTCCGCGTCCGCCAGACGAGGAAGAACCATTTCTGAGGTCTTGTGCCGTCTTTTCATGCACAAAAATCGCAAAGACGCTAATAGATCAGTTTTGAGGTTGAACACCCCGACTCTGATTGGCTACGAGATTTTTATGGCTCGCTGGCGTAGCAACCTGACGTAGCAACGTTCAGTATTGTGTTATTGTGTACTTAGCCTCTGAAAAATATTTATCTTGACAGGCGAATGAAAAAAACCCTTCGACTCCTCGTCTGAAGGTTCTGCAAGAGGTATCACGAAAAAATAAAAAATATGTGTTTTTAATAACCGTGCCGACCAGCAAAACCTCGGCTTTGCAAAAGTCAGGCGGGCGACCGAATCTTATGCATCCACTCCACTCAGTTGACCGAGAGCAGCAGCGGCGCTACGCGAGGTGGCGCGCGTGCTGATGCAGGCCGCAAAAGAAAAAGCATCCGAGCTAGCAGCCGACAACGCATTTGATTAATTATCAATAATTATTATTAAACGTACTTTCGGCTGGGGATGAAGAAAAACAGTATACGACACACGGCCAGAAATATTGGATGCCCTGGCGTGCGTGATATGAGGCCTCGGCTTCGCCTCGACCTTCATATCACACACGCCCGGAAATCCAACTTTCTGGCCTTGGGTCGTAATATACTATCTCTTACGATATGCACTGTTTTTTTCTGCGGTACAACCTATAAAATGACGTAAGTTTTATCGGAATAATTCGAGTCTATCATAACCTTTGAAGAGCGGACGCAAATAGAGTCCTACAAATTCTGTCCCTATTTGCGACCGAACGATTTATTATCACGTGGACGCAAAATGTGTACCAGTTTGCGTCCGGACGCAAATAGGGGCAACCCGTGGACGGAAATACATCCAAAAACAAGTCAGACGGACAGCGAATCGGAATGGATTACACTTGTTTGTGGGTCTTAAATTCTGCCGTAACCCTTACACGAACGAAAATGGGTGCATTTACCTTATTATATTTGAAAATTTATGATCAAAAAGTCTTTTCTATTCATGCGTCAACTTTGAATTATGTCGATGAAAAAATTTTTTCTGTTTGAAACAGATGTTTCAAATATTATAAATGAGAATAACTTCGTCAATTTTTAATAAGGTGTATTAATATTATAGGTCAACCGATTTGACTCGAATATAAGAATCTTTTCCGTTCTTTCATCAATTTTGAATTATGTGAGTAAAAAAAGTTTTATTATAAAAAACCGTGTTTTCAAATATTACACATTACCATAGCCACCTTACTCTTCAATAAAATGTATCAATATTATAGGTCAATCGATTCGTCTTGAATCAACACAACTTTTCTATTCTCGCATCAACTTTAAATTATAAGAATGAGAACACTTTTACTATAAAAATTGATTTTAAAAATATATAAATTACCATAACTTCCCCACTCTTTAATAAAATGTAATAATATTAAAGGGCAATCGATTCGTCTCGAACCAAGCAATCTTTTTTGTTCTTGCATCAACTTTGAATTATGTTAATGAAAATAGTTTTACTATCAAAAACCGTATTTTCAAATATTATGCATTACCATAGCTTCCTTACTCTTCAATAAAATGTATCAATATCATAGGTCAATCGATTTGTCTCGAATCAACACATCTTTTCTATTCTTACATCAACTTTAAATTATGAGAATGAGAACATTTTTACTATAAAAATCGATTTTTAATATAATATAAATGAACATAACTTCCTTACTCTTGAATAAAATGTATTAATATTATAGGTTAATCGATACGTCTCGAACCAATGAATCTTTTACATTTTTGCATCAGCTTTGAATTATGTTAATGAAAAAAGTTTTACTAAAAAAACGATTTTAAAAATATTATTAAGTGCTACAAAAATGCAATAAATATTTTTAGAAATCCTTCGGTCAGTTTTAAGATATTATTAGTGAAAATAAGACCTCCAAATTTCATCAATTTATCTGGAACCGTTTTCAAGTTATCGTGTTCACAAAAAGTGTGACATCCACACACACACATCCAGAAAATTGCTTAGAACATTGTATTAGACAATTTTAAATTGAGGAAGGTTTAATTAAATGAATTAAAAAATGTTGGAAAATTTTACCATTACAAAGCTTCCTCTGCGAGGAAACAAAAGTCATGTATTTTGTTAAAAATGATTCTTTTTTTGTAGAAAATTAATCTATTTGGTTCAGGGTAGGCGGAACGTAGGTTATCTGTCTTTCTCGCTCCTTAGGGAGCGAGAAAGGCAGATAACCTACGTTCCGCCGGCGCAGATTTGGTTCAAAATTAGTTTTTTAAGTTGAAAATTAATCTTTTAATTGCATTTTTAATCATTATCATGTTTGATTGAACATTAAACATCTTCAGTTTAAAATTCAATTGTTTATTTGAAAATTTCTGTATTTTGTTGAAACTATGTCTTTTGTCGTAGAATATTAATCTTCTTGGTGACTAATCCACCTTTTTGGTTGAAAATTCAACTATTAGGTTAAAAATTTTAACATTTGGTTGAAAATTCATGTACTTTGTTAAAAATTATTCTGTTTTGGCATAAAATTAATCTACTTGGTTCAAAATTAGTTTTTTTTTTAATTGAAAATTAATTTTTTAACTGAATTTTTAACTATTATCATGTTTGAAAATCAATCTTCTTCAGTTTAAAATTCAACTATTCGTTTGGAAATGTCTGTATTTTGTTGAAACTATCTCTTTCGTGGTAGAATATTAATCTTCTTGGTGACTAATTCACCTTTTTGGTTG
>CAKNYM010012845.1:0-12229 GCA_932195095.1 Andricus curvator | reverse complement strand
ACGAAAATGTTGAATGTACAAACAGTACAAACGACGTACAAACGTATGTAAAAATAAAATTAAAAAAATGTGAACTTCGGGGGGCCAACTTCATGGGGGTGCTTGTTCTATTCTCGCTGGCTGCAAATTTTAATTTTCATATTTTAAGCCTCGAAAAGCAGATCTAATTGTTATTTTTACTTACAAAATGTCATAAGTGGTTTACATCAAAAGATTATCATTGAATGCAATAAGTTATAATTATAAAATAAGAACGTACTTCTTAATCTCGCAAATCATCATTTTTGCACTTATTGTAATTAGTATGAATAGAAAAAAGGCGTTTTATGTTGATCTGAAATAACTTTTTTCCATTCAGTTCAAAATTAAATAAGAGGCGGTAAAAAGGGGAGGTCGATTTTTAGATTAACCTAGAATTTCTGTGTTGTTAATTTAAATAACACGTTCGTCCCGCAACACTGTTCCGACCCAGATCACTGATCTATCTCCCTAACTAGCACCCCAGGCATAAGTCAATGAGTTACCATGTCAAGCTCTCCACGCGGGCCCATTAGCATCCAAAGTCTTTCATTTCAAGCATATTTCACTCCGCTGATACTTTTCATCATGCATTTATTATTAACTAGTTGTAGCCACAATTTCCTGTCCTGACATACCTCTTTAGCTTGCTTTACGTCCTGTGGCTTTTTATATCTTTTCGATTCAGGCTCTCATTCACACATTTTCACCATTCTTTTCTCAGTCTGCCTCTGGGTACGCTACCATTTACTTGACCTAAATATACTCGTTTCGTCAGTCTTCCTTCTTTCATTCTCTTAATATGCCCAAACCACCTTAAGCAATTTCTTTCACTCTTGTCAAACAGTATCTCCTCTACACCACATTTTTTGAGCGCAGTGGATTTAAGTACAAAGTTATATATTGCAATTTTAACTTAATTTGTTATATATTTACTTCTAGTCCAATGCTGTCCCCATCGCCTTTAATGGCTATGCGGATTTTATCAGTCCACCAAGCATCCACAGTCATTCTTCCTATAACCGCAGTACCACACACTTCAGTTGTACTCCTAATAATGACTTCCTGGAACATTGTACATGCGCCCTCTATATCTTTATTGTGTGTTAGCGTCTCCCATGTTGTCATATCTAGGCGTTCGTTTATTTTATCTGTAAGTTCTATTCGCTCTTCTGGTTTCTGTAAATTCTCCATCTTGATTTGCGTCTGTTGAGTCTTTTCTGTTCTCTTTTTTCTCCATATTTGACTTAAGTTGATTTTTAAAACTAAGAGGTAATGATCCGTTCAACATTCAGAACCTCTCATAACCCTTGTATCTCTTACTTGGTCTCTCAGTCTCTGATCCGCAACAACAAAGTCAATCATACTGTGGCTATCGCCTCTGCACCAAGTGTACGAGTGGATAATTTTATGCCTAAGCCAAGTATTTGTAATGAAAAGGGCCATTTCTCAACAAAATTACCATCTATTCATATCTCCTAGAAGAATGATTCTTTCTCCATGATCGCAAGTCCCTATAGTATCATTTAAAGTGTTATTCATTCTAATCCACAAAAACCTAGGTGATACAAATGTATGCCCTTTGATATGCTGTTTTGCTCTCTCATTTATAATCAGACCGACTCCTTGGCTACCATATGATTCATTATCTACTCCTGACCATAGTTCGAGTCCGTGCTTTAACTCCCCATTTTCTATTATTCTGTCGTATCCCTTTTTCTTTGTTTCAGGTACACATACAATATCTAGCTTCCTCACATACATTGTTTCTCGTAATTGTGTTTCCTTAAAATTATTGACCCTCTGGAATTCCAAACACCCAGTCTCCATTCACCGCCTGAAACTTTACCTGATGTATGCCTTTCGTCAGCCAAAGTTTCAATCCATTCCGAGGCTACTCTATTGTTTGTATTATTCATTGTTCAAGTACATGCCCAACTACCAACTTGCTGCGAGAAATGTATTTTGCGAGTAAAATTCATGTCCAGAATAATTAGCCAAGTCGTCGAAATGTGGAGAGTCCAGTTATAGCGCCAGTCCCACCTAACTTCGGTCAATGGAGGGGGAGTATAAGGACACAACTAGAAATTCTCTAAAGTTTCCGCAAATTTTCTGAATTTCATATGTTTTCATCCGCCCATTTTCGACCCGCCTCTGGGCACGCCACCATTTACATCTAGCTGAAAGAAAAAACAATGAAATCTAATTTAAATGGACCTAATAATATTTTTTCTAGTTCTATTCTTTTTCGTTCTCCAATTTTCAAACCGGAAATTGGATTTCAAACCAAACGTAAATTAAATAAATCAAAAGAATTTTGAAAAAGTGCTTATCTTGACGTTAATCGGTAATGCAATAATAAGAAAATACTGAAAATGTTCGCAATTTGACACGGGTACACGCTAGAAAAAAACTGATAGGGTTTTGAGCTAATTTTAGACAGAGAGCCGTCATTGTTAGTCTCTTAAAAAATGACTGATTTGGAAGAGACTATGTGTTTTATTTTATTTTGTTTTGTTTGAGTTGGACACGCTGCTTCATACGAGCATCATCTCTGCTAATACATCTTTGAAACTATCTTGTACATCTAAAAATTCTAGTTCATTTTAGTAAAAAATTATAAATTGCGCTTTCAGGAAACAGAATTTCAAATCGAGTCAGAGTTTAAGTGAAAATTCAAATTAAACCGCTAAACTCTGGACCCCTCAAGCAAAGACATTTCACTCTCAACACGACAATTTCTCAAAATTCCTTTAAAAGTTTCCATAATCCTATAAAATTCTTTGAAATTCCACTAAATACCTCGGAATTTTCGAAAATATATTATATTTAAGTTGATGTTAGGGTTTTCAACCAGGATTATATTAATAAATTGATGGTAAGTTTTTCGGTTTTTTGGTCAGTATATTTTTCGTGTTATAAAAAACGACGTTTCGCCCACTAGATGTAGGGTCTCATCAGGTTGATGTGAATTTCTCAAGTCACAGATGTGACCATGACGCACCATATTATTAATTTTACTCAAAAACTGCCTTGTCATGAAGATGTGTTTAATAACTTGCAATATACTATAATTTATAATGAGAAATTTTAGCTATGCAATATTTATATTTTAAAGAAAGTTTTTATATGTTACCATGTTAGCTTTATAAGCACTGAAATTGTATAGATACATCTCTACTATTTTTTTATATCTATGAATTGGGAAATTCGCATGAACCTGATGAGACCCTACGTCTAGTGGGCGAAACGTCGTTTTTTATAACACGAAAAATATACTGACTATAAAAACCGAAAAACTCGTCATCAATTTTTTATATTATATTGTCTAAAGTCTTTTGAAGATGTAAAGATCTCTTCAATCTTGTGAAATACCTAGAAATCCTTGAAATTCCGTAAAGCATCTTGAAATCATTAATATCCTCCAAAATTTCTCAAAAAATGTTAGAAAATTATTTTTCAATTCATTGAAATCCAAAAAATCCTTTCAAATTCCTCTAAAATCCCTTGAAATTTTTTAGAATCCTACACAATTCATTTATTACTCACTAAATTCTTCGGAATTTTCCAAAATAGCTATATTCTTTCAAATCTTTTGAAGATGTAAAAATCTCTTAAATCCTGTGAGATCCCTAGAAATCCATGGAATCCCGTATAATATCTTGAAATCCTTAATATTCTCTAGAATTCCTTTCAAAAGAATGTTAGAATATTTTTCTTTGGGATTCATTGAAATTATTAAAATCGTTTAAAATTTATTTAAAATCCCTTAACATTTTGTATTATTATATTATATACAATTAAACCATTTCCCTTTCAGAATAGGCGTGACACTACCCGATTCGGGTAGTGTTTCTAGGTTTTTCTTGTAGTTATAAATAACTACAAGTGTGGGCTCACCACACCCACGATGTGCCAACAGCACTCATGTCAGTATTCTTGAATGGTCACCCATCCAAGTACTAACCGCGTCCAACGCTGCTTAACTTCAGTGATCTGACGAGAACTGGGTTTTTCAGCGTGGTATGGCCGTATAGTCTTACAAAATTCTTTAAAATCCCACTAAATTCCTCGGACTTTTCGAAAGTACACTATATTCTTTAAAATCATTTAAAAATATAAAAATCTCTTAAATCTTGCGAAATCCCTTAAAATCCCATATACATCTTGAAATCTTTAATATCTTCTAAAATTTCTTCAAAAATGCTAGAAATTTCTTAAAAATTCCTTGATATCATCTAATATTTTTTAATATAAGAATGAATTCAATTGCTTTTCCTATTTCTAGCTGAAAGCAACAAAAAATTGAAATCTAATTTAAATGGACTCAAATAGATTTAAATTATTTAAGTTTTTTCTTAAAGAATAAGAAATTACTTTTTCATGAAGGACACGTCAATTTCTTTCGATTTGAGTTAAACTGGAAAAGAGAGTAGTTCACAGAAAAATATATATGCTGTCTGCAATCAAATGAAATTAGTATGTACTTTATAATCGTGTAAGGTTCAATTATTATGTCAATTCAAATTTCTTCTTCTCACATCGAAAATGTGGTTACTTGCGTGAAAATTATTATGCACTTGCCCAATTTTGCATGTTAAGACGTGAAATGAGACGAAAGGTTTTGACAGGTTCATCGAAAGTAATAAGTGCCAGTTGCGCAATGGCTGCCGTAATTATTGCGATTTTACGAGTTTCGCGAAAACCACTGGATTTTATTATTATCAAGAGTTCACAAACACAGTCGTAAACGGTAACAGTTTACTTAAAATTAAAATAACTTGTTAATGTCAAGAATGTCAAAATGAAAAATGTTTATTGCAGTAATTATAATTTTATTGGCTACCCAAAGATTAATTCAAGCAAATTCTCAGTCAGTTGTCCAAGACTTATATTTATGAAGGGAATGGAATCTACAAGTTCAAGAGTCTATATCGTGCAAGTTAATAAAATTTGATAGCTTTTACATTTTTGATATCTTAATAGCTTTAAGAAATAGCAATAATATTTTTTTAGCTGGCGAATATCTTATTATCTTTATCGTATGGATAAAAAAGAAATTATATAAAGGGATATTTCTTTCTCATAATGTTTCGAATCTTTATTTCTTTTTCATTCTATCTCTCTGAATACTTATTAATTTGATAAATAATTGTTATCATAATTTTTCAAATCTTACTTTACGCGTTTCTATTCAATTTCTGTTCAATTTTTCCACGGGTTTTCTTATTCTATCCTACATCAACTTTCTTCAATTTATCTAAATTGTTTTTAATTCCGATGATTTTTTTATAATTCCATTAAATTCTACATAATTTTCTCGAAAGTCTTTTCAAATCACCTTGATTTTCTTTCAATTTCCCTGAGGTTTTTTAATTCACCTTGAATTTCCTTGCATTTTTTAATTCTTTTAAAATCTAATGAATCATTTTCATTGTTTTTTTGAGTTCTTTGGAATGCTTCTGAATTTGTTGGAATTATTTTGAGTTCTCATGGATTAAAAAAAATTCCATTGAATTATTTATAATTTCATCGAAAGCCTTTTCAAGTTACCTTGATTTCCTTCAAATATCTCTGAAGTTTTTAATTCACCTTAAATTCCCTTGAATTCCTCAAATTCTTCTGAATTTACTTGAGATCTTTTGAATTATTTTCATTTCTTTTGGAACTTTCTCAAATTTATCTAAATAATTTGCAATTTCTATGGATTTTTTCAATTCCATCGAATTCTTTCTTATCTTCTCGAAAGTCTTTTCAAGTCATCTTGATTTCCTTTAAATTTCGCTAAAGTTTTTTCAATTTACCTCTAATTCTTTTGAATCCACTTAATTTCATTGGAAATTTCTTGAATTATTTTTAATTCTTTGAATTTCTTTCAAATTCTTCGAAATTTCCTCAAATTAATTGGATTTATTTTGAATATCCGTGGTTTTTTTTAAACCATTAAATTCTTCATAATTTCCTAGAGAGTCTTTTTAAGTCACCTTGATTTCCTTTAAATTTCTCTGAAGTTTTTTTATCAACCTCAAATTCCCCATAATTCTTTGAGTTATTTTGAATTCATTTGAAATCTGCTGAATTCACTTGAAGTGAGTTCTCTAAATTCTTTTGAAATCTTCAGATTCTTTGAATTCGTTTAAATTCTTTATACTCTTTGGAATAACCATAAACCCAGAAGGATTTGCTCTTCTCGTTTTTCTTCTGAAATAATGTTAGTGATAATTTATCATTTTTGCGTGACCAAAAAGAAAAAAATCGCTGGAGGACTTGTGAATAAAGCTAACTTGTTATTTTTATTTTCAGGTTATTATGTATGTTTTTATAAAAATAACTCCAAAGCAGTGCCCTTGTAGCTTAAAGTCTGTAATTTAAAATGAAGAAAGTATCTAAACTTTAATTATCTTTGGACAACTCGGATATATTACAATTTTGGAAGAAGTGTGAAAAATTTCAGCTTTTCTCGGTTTTTTAGATATTTCTTTACTTTACTGCCTGTCACTTCAAATTTATCTCAATAAAAATTGAATTGCATTAAATTCCCCGTAGAACTAAAAAAAAAAGATATTTTATTTCATATTACAAAAGAAAAATGTATAGTTTTAGTTTTTGTGACATAGCATATTTCCTGTGCATTATAGACAAAAATAGAATATTAGTTACAGTAATATTAATGAAAAGGAAATCTAAAAAGAGAAGCTAAATTATATTATTGTATTATAGATATTATTGGATAAAATTTTTTTTTTAGTTTCACGGGGAATTTAATGCACTTCAATTTTGATTCGAATGAATTCAAAGTTGCATGCTTTGAAGTAAAGAAATATTTTTAAAAACTGAGAAAAACTGCAATTTTTCAGAATTTTTTCACAATTTTAATGTGTCCCGGATATCAAAAGATATTTAACATTTACATACTTGTTTCTATTGTAAATTACCGAGTTCCAGCTACAAAAGCACCGATTTGAAGTTATTATTACGAAAATATAGATGATAATCTGAAAAAATTAAGTTTATTCAACAATTTCTCTAACGAATTTGTCTTTTTGGTCTCAAAACAATTGTGAGGCATCATGGAAATTATTTCAGAAGAAAGACAAGAGGTGCAATCCCTTTTCGGTTAAACTTCATCCATACCCACAGTGTTTGAATTATTTGAAATTCTCTTCAATTCTTTCTATTCTTTAAATTCTTGCCCGGAAAAAATAATATAAGCTTTCTATCGATACTAGCAGATAGCATTGACAAAACATAACTAAAATAAAGAATTTTTATTCGAGACAGTTTCACACCTTCTGACATGGATATTGCGTTTTCATAAATTAATGAAAATTTTATTTCTTTAAATTGAGAAACTATTGGTGTCAAACTTTAGACAATCTCGATGAATACATTTTCAAAGTTATTTTAGTAGTGCAGCAATTAAGATAGCTCACGTGAAGAAATAGTTTTTATCAAACATCAGTGTCGCACATATTCAGAATAAAAAATTTCCAAATTTGCTGTCAAGGGGATTTTTTTGTTTAAATGATGCTTTCACTTGGCATCATTTTTTATAATTTGAGGAACAAATTCTGTAAGAGAAATTTCTTCCCGCGTGAATTTCGGTGTACCTATATGTAAATTATTATTCGTTAACCCATAGTGAGTTAGAAAGAAATAATAATAATATTGATAGCTCACCGTCAAGATTTGGATCAAGATCGCTGTCTAGCCATGTATAGCTTATCAAGCCTGGTTCCCAGGTTACAGAGATCAAAGTGAAGATACTTTCTCCTCCACTCACAAAGCTGCGAAAGTAACTCGATGTTTCTGGTGTCACAGTAAGTATCAAGCGACTATGTTCATTTGTTCACTGCAGTGACCCAAACTACTGTTTCACAAACACACATTATACAAATGTACTTACCATGTCATGTACAAATTTAACTCAAGAAAAGACTGTTAAATACTATCAGTCCCAAGAGCCTCTCAAAACAGTACAAGTCCTTGATCTTTACGATGTCTGAGATCGCAGCCTAATTTCGAATTGGCCATAACTTATTGTCTACGACATTGAACTATTAGATTTATATCTGAGTTGATCACATAATAATATGTCGACATGACTAAAATTGAGCCGTTCTCTACAAAAATCACCCAAGTCGACTTAGGTTTTGACACAAAGTTGCTGAAGAAACTTCTCAAAATGTATTGTTACAAACCAAAAGGGATATGTTATGGTTTTTAAAATGTTTGCACAATTTGAAACATGTACACGGAAAAAATTTGTCTTGTAAAGAATGTAGAAATAGTCATGGAATCTTGGGCAGGTACAAAAATTTTTTAAATCTTTAATGACTTCTAGTAAAAGATTTTATATTTTTAAATACTAAATGCAAACTTGTCTTGTGATTATCGATAATGGTCAGGGGGAAAAAGTTTTGTATTTAGTATAACGAATTTAAGGAAGATACTAAATTCAGTCCACGATGAATTGCAGAAAATTTTTTATTATTTCTAATTCGGTTTAAAAAAGTATTTAAAAATTGCTAAAGTGAAAAATAGTGCGCTGATATTGCACGAAGTCCCAGACAGTGTCGGAAAATCTATCTTCGTAGTCGACAGTGCACAATAAAGATGGTTGCGACATCAGATCAAAGAAGGCACATGTGTTCCATGATTGCAATATATTTATTTTTAAGGATTATTTAAACTTTCTCTTTTATTCAATTAACGAAATTTAAAATTGCAATATTTTAAATCAGAGAAAATTACAATTGCTTAGATAAAAGCAACTTTCCATTTCATTGAAAAAATAAGACATTTATAATGCAGAATTAATAACATTACTTGCCATTAAACATTTCACAATTTAGTTTTCCTTCAAAATTAGGGAAAATTATGAAGTAATAAAAACTTGTGCAAAACCAGTTCCTTTTTCTATTCATTTCTAACTGAAATATTTTAACTATGCGTTGAGGAAAAATTAAAATGACTAATTGTTTATAAAATTAATAATTTCATTAAAAAATATTTTTTCGCTATAATTTCGCTGAGAGTGCTAACCTTCTTCAAACTAAAATTCATTGAACTCAATCTTTCTCTATAGAAAGCATCTTTCTGATAATTTATGAGTAGTTAAAAGGCAAATTTAAAATCTTGCGGAGACTTAAATACAAAAGAAAAATATTTACAAAATTTTGTCAACTTTTGTGAAGATTTTTTTAGTTTAGTTTTGTTAGTACTACATCCAACAGGAAATTCGATTAAAATTATTCCTAATAATTTTGTTATATAATAACTCCCTATCCTACAGGTTTCTTTTTATTAAATAAACATATATTTTTTGTAAAAATAGGATAGAATTATACTTTTTTCTTAAAAAGCTCGATAATTTTTTTGATTGAATATTTATAACTTTTAAATATATCAGAAGGTAATAAACAATAAAGAAAATTCTATTTGCAAAAACGCTATTTTCTGCTATACAAAAACCTCCATAAGCCGCACAGTTTCCAATTTATCATATTCTTTTATCGTACTTTTTAACTCAGTTTTCACTGAGGAATAACACTTCCTAATCAATAAATTAAAACATGCAACACAAAGAATTGTATTTCACTTATTTCAAAAAGGGGTCTATACTTTTTTTCCTTTAATATTTAAAATGTTTAAAAACTATCCAAAAGTGATAAACAATAATGAAAAATCGAGTGCTAAAACGGTTTAATAACCTGACTGACAGAAAACCATTTTCTGATATACAAAAACCTCCATTAAACAAACAGTTTTCAGTTTTTAATTTATCAACACTGCATCTCGAGAGGAAAAGGAATGATAATGCCTTCAACTTGTGCGTTAGCAAAATGTTCTTTGAAAAATTCTTATTTTCATAGTTTTACATTTTTATGTATGACAATTTTTTATGTTTATAGGGGTCTTAAGAGTTTCTCCAAAGTTTTGAATCTTTTTATTTAACGTTCTGTAGGCAATAAGAAATATTTCATGGACCACTTTGAAAAAACAATTTTAAAATCTACAAGAATGAGGAAAGTATTTGATCAGGTATTTGAAGCTTTTTTTATCGGTAATAAGGTAGATGTCCCAGTAATCGTAGCGGTCCCAGTAATCGTCAGTTTTGAGGTGTAAACGCCAGAAATAAGTATTTTTCGCATGAAAATACATTCCTAAAATATTTTTAAGTAAGTTTTTGAACAGTGCTTGTTGTGGAAACCAAATTAGTTTTTTTGTACAAATAGTGCACATGGGTGAAAAAAATTGATTTGTATTGCCGGCGGCGATGAATCACGAAACATGGAAAATAGCTTAAAATTTAGGTTATGAAACACGTTTCTCTGCTTAAGCTTTTAATATGTCAAGAAATTACTTGATCGGGACGAAAATTATTTTTTTGTAATAAAAGATCATTTTTGTTTCATAAAATTAAGTAAAGTCTTCATTTAGTACCTTCTCGTTCGAGAAATATCGGGCACGATTATAGGGACATTTCAAAAGCATAGTTGCTCGAGTAATCGCGACCGGTCGCGAAGACTAGGACGAATCTGTCAAAATTTTATTTCCATATTTCGTTACAAATAATGATTTAATTAATTTCAAAAAGGCGTGAAATGAAATCAGAGTACTGAATTGTTACTGCGTGAAAAGTAATCGTAATATAAGTGCTTAAAACTGAAAAAAGGTGATGTAAAATATTGGCATGAATTTAGTGATTTCATTATCAATTTTTTAGTTTATTATCATTTTTCAGTGAAGTTAATATTTATTGAGTAGTTTTTCATTGGCTAACATTATTCTATACTGCATAATATAAAGAAAAATGTGTAACAGATATATAATTATTGATAGTTTTAATGTTTTGACAACGTAAACAGAACATAACCTCCAAATACACATGATTTGTTTAGTCACTGCAATTTATGAAATTTCGTCATTGTGTTTATAATTTATGTTGCAAATAAGTTAATTATACAAATTACCAGTGTGTAAATTTTTGTATCCCATGTAATTATGTTGTACTTAGCAATTTTATAGAACAAAGTTAGGTTATTATATGACTTTATACAACTCAATATTATATATTTCGAACTTTATTTTAAAAAGGAAACTGTTAATAATTTTTAATTATAATATTCAGTATTATAAAAGAATTTCAGCATTGTAGTTATCACTTATCGTGATAAAAATTCTAATAAATATTTATTTCGATTTATTTTTGAGACCACTTTATTTCTTATAAATAAAATATTAACTTTTCGAAAATATTTTTAATTTACATAAAAACTAAAAATTTTAAACGAAAATTCATTTTTATTATGATTAATTATTATAATGTCCATCAGACGTATTGGAACTATCTGAAGATTCGATTTTGATGTTATGTTTCGACGGATTTCATCTCGGAGGTATCAAACTCTCAATCAATATAAAACTAACAATACATCTTTCATTTCATTGAAGTATACTTAAAATACAAAAATACACTTGAAATACACTTCCAAATCACTAAAAACACATTTCAAGAAAACTTAATCTTTTTCGCGAAGACTGGGACAACGACTCGCGATTACTAGTACATGGCAGATTTGGAAATGGCGATAACTAGGACATCGGTGCTTTTAGATTTTTAATTGTTTATCAATAAGAAGTAATATTAAATATAATATAAAAACAATTTTTATAATATTCTAGGATGTTTAATGCTTCACTCAGTACCAATCATTTTTTAACTAATCCTTCCAAAACAATTTTCTAAATATTTGAAGTCAATGAAATCTCTTATGGTGACGATTATTGGGACGTTTACCTTAATGCACCAGTAATCAAATTATAAGTCTGAGAAATAATAAGTGTAAACACAATAAATTTTAGAAAAACTGTTTACATTTATGATTTCTCAGACTTATCACATTTGTTTCTAATTTTCATCGGTACAAAAGTCTCAAAAATTCCTGATAAAATTCTTTTGTTATTTTGATAGACTTTAAAATTATTATTTTTACATTCTCATTCTAATGAGAAGGTATTGGTTTTATGTAAAATTTGACATAGTCGGTTTTCATCAAATCTCCACGTTTCGAGACCCCCTGAGCTAGAAAAAACGATTTTCACGAAGGTGTCTGTCTGTCTGTAGTCTGTCTGTCTGTCTGTAGCCACGATAACTTTCGAAAAAATGATCAGATTTGATTGAGCTTTGGCACACTTTTTTATGGCC
>CAKNYM010012844.1:0-13522 GCA_932195095.1 Andricus curvator | reverse complement strand
TAAACTAGGGCCAAGCCTGGGCCAAGCTGGGCGATCGAGCCTGGCAATATAACCTGGCCCTGGCCAGATTTGGCGTTTCATTCAAGCTTTGCCCAGGCTAGATCGCCAGGCCAGGGCCTAGTTTTGCGAAGCCTGGGCCCTGTTTGGGCCATGACCAAATTTCTACACGGGTTATTGCGGGTGAAAGACTAAGAGAACTAGTCAAAGACAGAACAGTCATGAGGGGTTCCGAATACAATACTGAACATTACCTTTTAGTCTCTAAAATAAACTTAGGGCGGGGGTGGGGAAGAAAGAGAACAAAAAAAACGAAACAAATTTGAATAAAGATTGAAAATTCACAGAAACCGGAAGGGCGAATAGAGTTTCAAAATAAGTTAAGCGAACGCATAGATAGGGCAACTTGGGAAACGCTTATAAGCGATAAAGATGTAGAGGGCGCGTGGACTTCGTTACTGGATATCATTGTTAAAACTGCAATTGAAGTGTGTGGTACGGCAGGGGTAGAAAGAAAGTCTGGTGATGCGTGGTGGAATGATGAAATTCAAGGAGCCCAGCAAGAAAAGAAAGAAGCGCACCAGAGAACATTAAACATGACAGGTCTTAGCGATGAGGAGAGAAATAGACTCGAAAATGATTGCAAAGACAAAAAGAGGAAAGTTACATGACTAGTCAAGGAGAGTAAAGAAAAAATCAGAACAGAAGAAGAGAACAAAATACAAAACTACTTTGAAGGAATTATGAAACTATTATATAAACAGTTGAAGGAAAGTAAAAGTACAGAGTTTGCCAGCATGAGAAACAGCAAAGGTGAAATGCTATATGATATAGACGAGATAGTAGACGCTTTAAAAGACTCTTTTAAAGAATTATTAGGAGGTGAAGATATAGGACAACAAAGCTGCGACATAGAACATAATGCATTAGAAAACCCAATTGAAAAAGTCTGTGTCACTAAGGTCAGAGACATAATTAAGAACTTGAAAAAAGGTAAGGCTGCTGGTATAGACAGTATTAGCGGTGAAATGCTTAAATACGGTGGCGAGTACATACCTCACAGGTTGTGCGAATTGATAAATTTAAGTATCGAGACGGGGAAAGTCCCAGACGATTGGAAAAAAGCGATTATCTTACCAATATACAAAAGAAAGGGAGATAAAAGCAACTGCAGTAATTACAGAGGTATCAGCCTACTAAGTACCGTAAGTAAAATATACTCAAAAATACTTATTCGTGGGGTAACGGAAATCACAGAAGAAAAGATATGGGAAGTCCAAAGTGGATTTATGCCAGGAAGATCATGTACAGATCAGATATTTAGCCTAAGACAGATCACAGAAAAAAGCTTGAGAATAGGAAAGAAAGTTTTCTGTGCATTTATTGACCTAGAAAAAGCATTTGACAAAGTAAATAGAAATAAACTTTGGGAAGTCCTTAAAGAGTACGGAGTAAATGGAGGGCTCCTACAAGCAATAAAAACCATATATACAGGTAGTAAAGCGAGTGTAAGGGTAAATGGGAAACTGAGTGACTGGTTCGATATTATGCAAGGCGTGAAACAAGGATGCGTTATGTCCTCGTGGCTATTTATCATATTCATGGATAAGTGTCTTAGAACTGCCCTCTTCGATGAAGAAGGTATAGATCTCGAAACAGTCAAGGTACGTGGGTTAGCTTTCGTAGATGACAAGATTGTTATGGCAGAATCAATCGAGGACTTGCAAAGAATGTTGAATAAACTTAAATACAAGCATGAAGAACATGGACCTCAAAATTAACATAAATAAAACAAAAATCATGGTGTTTGAGTGAAAAAGTGAGAAAACAATATGCAACATTGTCCTAAATGATGAGAGATTAGAACAAATTGACAAGTACGTATATCTAGGTAGTCTATTCATTAGCGACGGAAAAATAGATGGGATGTTATATAGGCGCATAAATAAGGGTAAGCAGGTTATCGGTAGAGCAGGGTCCATCCTAACAAATAAAAACATATAAAAAAAAAAAAAGCGAAAATGGCCATACATAATTCTATATTCGTACCGACTGTAGTATACGGTAGCGAGACATGGACCTGTCAAGAAAAGGACAGGAGTAAAATTAACGCCATCGGCATGAAACCTTTGCGCATAATATGCGGGAAAACACTGATGGACAAAGTCCGAAACGAGACAATCCTCAAAGAATGTGGTACAGGAGATACACTAGTTGACATATGGGGAAGAAATTAGTTAAGATGGTTCGGACATCTTGAAAGAATGAAAGATGAACGCCTGACCAAACAAGTGTATAAAGGTAAAGTAAATGGCAGAATGCCCAGAGGTAGACCGCCGAAAGAAAGGTTAGAATCTGTAAATGAGACAATCATCCTTAGAGACATAAGAAGCCATAGAAACACAAGAGCTTGCATGAAAAAATGCATGGACGTGACGGAAGCTAGAGAAGTATGCCAGGACAGAAAAGTGTGGCGACAAACAGTTTGTAAACAGAGTGACAGGAGAATGAATGACGCCTGAAACAAAGACCTTGGATACTAATGGGCCCAAGTGGAGAACCATACATAACAATTTTGTGAGGCTCTTCACTTGGGGTGATCGCTAGAGAGATTGATCAGCAACCTGGGTCAGAGCAGTGTTGCGGAATAAACGTGTCATTTAAATAAATAACACGAGAATTCCAGATCAATCTAAAATATCTATACCTAACACTTATATACCTATCTACCTCATACCTATATACCTACCTACTTTATACCTATATACCCATATACACAATACTATTTTCCAACCGAGCAAGTCACGCCTACCCCGAAAGGGAAATGGCTTAATGGTATAAGAATATAATGTATGTGTATATATATATACATATATATTTCGCTGGAAGCGGGTGCAGTTTTTTAGATTAGCACCCGCTCCCGGCGAAATATTGCGGTTGTCCGTATGACAAACTTGTAATTATATATATTATGATGTATATATATATATTTTTTAAATGTCTTTGAAATTTTTTAATTTTTTAACTAAGTCCGTCCAGCAGACGGAGTCAAATCAGTTTATCATACACTTTAAACAACATTTCACATTTTTTCTGTGGGCGACAGCTTATAGTTACTTACGTCTTAGTTATGTCACACAGGTTATCCTTTGTCCATTTTGTAGATCTTCTAAAGATACCTCTCGAGGAACGGTCGAAACGTTAAGATTGTTACTGAGAGATTTCTCGGCTTCAATGAATATATTACATTCTTACCAGTAATCAACACCGTCTGCTTTCCTGCTTTACATATTTTTTACTTCAGAATGGGACTCTTCGATATTAACCGAATGGGTCTACCTGATGGTTGTGTCCTTCTCGATCGGCAACAAACGCGTCTGAAATTGTACATTTGGCATAAGCATCGAGCATGTAAGGATCTATTTGACATTAAATAAAGAAGACGGGTCAAGGAACGAGAACGTCGCGTCAAGAGCAGGGTTCCGTGCTCGCAATCTCGCTCGCGCCATAAACTCGGCGAATCAGAACACGGCCCCACCACCAGGCCCATGGTGGCACAGCCGACCAACAATTGCCCCCTCCACCACATTTCCCACTACCACGGTACTCGAGCCGACGGGCTCGCCCGCGCCACCGCAGCGGCCAATCGCCGGTCGCCTTCCAACATTTCCTACCCGACTTGCGCGCACGCACCATCGGGTAGAAGCATAAAAATGAGCAGCGTCGCACCCCAAGCACCGGAAGTTGATCGATCGATTCTTTTTCTCTGAATGAATTTAATGCTCATGATAGATTGATAGATTCTGGTCTATCAGACGCATCAAATTTCGTAATTTCGGTATCGAAAACGGCTGACAAAGTCAAATCATCATAAGTAGTACCAGCAAGCTTTCCAGGAGTGAAGCACATTCCAGCAGCGCCTCCTCCGACAGATTGTCCGCTATGTCTATCACAATGGAAGCAGTAAGACATCGAAGACGTCTATCATAAGTATACCATTGAGCAATAAATTTTCGCCATTGGCAAATACTCAAGCCAAACCCCCGGTGCCTAGTAAAAATGTCCATCCTCCGGGTAATACCAAGATTCCTCCCATAAGCGTCATTATCGACGAATTAAATGACCCCTACGCGGGATTGCACAGTATTTGCAAGACCCACTGTGAATTCTATCCAGTAATCTACAAAAAGCGGAACGGAGTCTACGCAGTCCATATCTCTTATGAAAAAGACTACCGCGCGGTTCTCAAAGCCCTAGACGATCAGGGCTTTGAATATTATCTATATAAGAGCTCGGATTCACCTACACTAATCAAACTCGTGATTAGAAACGTCCCCTCTTCCTATCCTGAAGAAGCAGCTATCTCCGAACTCAAAGAACTCGGCTTCAACATCATTTCATGTAGTAGGATGCGAAATTCCGTAACAAAAAACCCACTCCCTATGATCATGGTTTCGGTCCCCAACGATCAGAAATCTACTGAGCTTTTAGAACTCAAAGTTCTCGTCTTCATCCGCGTTAGCGTAGAACCATACCGAAAACCAGAAAAGCCTCAGCGATGCTTCCACTGCCAACGATTCGACCACGTTTCAGACAACTGTCATATCAGTCCAAGGTGCTTTAAATGTGGGAAAGCACACACATCTTCTGAGTGCAAAAAATCCCAACAAATATCAGCCACCTGTGCTAACTGCTGTGGCAATCATACAGCAAATTACACAGGCTGCCCTGAGTGCAAAAAACCGGCTCAAAAATTAGCTGCCAGGAACCCCCGAAAAACCTCGCCGAAATCCCAAAATAATAAAAATACCCAAAAAATAGTTTCAAAGCTAACACCTATCAATCAAGCACCTAAGATCCAGATCCCAACACACACAACCACAATCACAAGAACTGTCACAAAAAAGACCCCAGAGGCTCCTCAAAAATCATGTCTTCATCAAAATAAAAAATCATATAGCAATGCCGTCCAAAAAACACAATCTCATAAACCACTCGCTACGAAACGACCAGTCACACAACCACTCCCTGCTCCTCGGCCGAATATCATTCAACCGCATGCAAACACTAGCCAGAATGCACAAGCAAACCTGGCAATCCTGATAAATGAAGCTCTCTCTCTCTCTCTCTCTCTCTCTCAGCAAGTATCATGTCCGGCAATGGAAAATGGGCAATTCAAAAACTAATCTTTCGCTAAAAATAATTTTCTGGAACGCATGCGGTGTCACTCAGAAGAAGCATGAATTAGCAAGCTTCCTTTATAAGAACGACAATTCAATTTGTCTTTTAAGCGAAACCCTCATAAAGAAACAACCACTCGAAATCCAGGGCTATAACACTTATGATAACAACACTAATCGAGGAACGGCAATCCTTATCAAAAGAAACATTCAACACAATAAATATCCAATCCCAGAACTTAAAACACTAGAAGCAACTGCAATTCAAATTAAAATTCACAAAAAACCTTACGCTATAGTATCAGCTTATCAAACATCCTCCAAACCATCAGTAAAAGAAGACTATAGAAAACTCATTAGAATCGCCCCGTCAGTAATAATAGCTGGACATCTCAACGCTAAACATACCTCGTGGAATAGTAGATGCATTAACAAAAAAGGCAAAGAATTATTTGAACTCGTTATACAGAAAAACTTGGATGTTATAGGCCCGGATACACACACATATTTTCCACACAACACTAAATTCAAATCTGATCTGATGATACAATTTCAAGAAAGCAGATTGGCCTAAATTTTTCAATTGCTCAGAACAGAATGAAGTCACAAATAACACACTAAACAGCATAAACGAAATTGACATCGCGATAAATAAGCTTACAGACGACATAAAAACCGCCGTAGACACTTCAGAACCCAAGAGTATACTCCAGAAACACGAAATTCCCTTGAGTCCCGAAATATTAGACCTGATAACAACTAAAAATAAACTCTTACAGAAACATCGCAAAAATAAAAGATGTATCCTTAATAAAGTAATTAATTATCTTCGCAGGACCATTGAAGCCAAAATCCTTGAACATAAATGCACTAACTGGAATACAATTGTCTCTAAACTTCAAATCAAATATAATTCTATCTGGCGCATGACTGCAGCTCTCACAAAGCCCCACACTTCCATTCCTCCGCTGCAGAAGCCCGATCTCACTTTTGCACTTAACGAAAGTGATAAAGCAAACCTTCTTGCCTCTACTTACGAAACACAATTTTCACCTCACGAATGCCCCTTGGGACCAGCCCACATATTGACGATTGAAAAAGAAGTCGATGACTTCCTGTAA
Organism: Andricus curvator; assembly: GCA_932195095.1. Taxonomy (NCBI): domain Eukaryota; kingdom Metazoa; phylum Arthropoda; class Insecta; order Hymenoptera; family Cynipidae; genus Andricus; species Andricus curvator. Next base: position 7,224 of record CAKNYM010012844.1, on the reverse strand, counting down.
GCCACTGATAAAAAATAAATAAAAATGACCAATCCCATAGAAATTTCAAAATGCATTAGAGCAACGAAAAGCAATAAAGCACCAGGACCAGATTCTATATCAAATTCAATTCTCAAAAAACTGCCGAACTCCTGTCTTATTACACTCGCCAATATATTCAATGCATGCTTCAAATTCGATTATTTTCCGAATAACTGGAAAATGGCCAAAATCCTTGTCTTCCAGAAGAAGGGGAAAACTCCCAGTTCACCAAGTAGCTATAGACCCATCAGCCTTCTAAATACAATGAGTAAGATTTTCGAGAAAATTATACTCAATAGAATAAACAAACGTCTAGAGGAAAACGACATCCTGAGATCAGAACAGTTCGGTTTTAGAAAAGAACACTCCTCACAACATATGATTCTCGAACTCGTAGAAAACATAACTCATCACTATAACTGGAAAATGAATACAGGAGCCGTTTTTCTCGATGTTGAAAAAGCTTTTGACAGTGTCTGGCACAAAGGACTACTGAAGATCCTAATCGATTACAAATTTCCAAGTAGAATCATCCACCTCCTTCACTCCTACCTTAGAAACAGGAAATTCAGAGTAAAAATCAATAATAAACTCTCGGACGAGTTTTACATCCGAGCAGGTGTCCCCCAGGGCAGTATAATGGGCCCAGTTCTTTTTATCATCTACATAAACGACATGCCCACAATACCGAGAGTATTTCTGGGAATATATGCCGACGACACGCTCCTATATGTAAACTCAAGATGTAATACAAATATCGTAAAATACCTTAACTCAGCACTCCAGGTCATTGAGACCTGGTGCCTTCTGTGGAGAATTAAAATCAACACCGCGAAATGTGAATCAGTACTTTTCACCGTCAAAAAAGCATTTATTCCTGAACCGCCCCAAATGTTCGGGCATCCAATCAATTGGAAGAAATCAGTTAAATATCTCGGTCAGAACTTACAGAAAAACGGAAAATTCAATTTGCATATAAAAGATGTAAGGGGAAAAGCCATGGGGATCACCTCTCGTCTCCACCCGATCATAAATCGAAACTCGAGCATAAAACCTGACTACGGAATCCTGATTTACAAAACTTTTATCAGACCCATACTTGTATACGCATGTGCAATATGAGGAGGAACCTGACAATCTAACACCAAACAAACCCAGATAGTTCAGAGTAAGTTTCTCCGGCGTATCTCGAAGACCCCAAAGTGCACTAAAAACGCCCTTCTGCATAAAGAATTTAATTTGCCAACCATTTCAGAGTACATTCAGGACAGTGCCAAGAGTTTTTATGAAAGATCAGCCAAATCCAAGCATGTTCATATCTCGTCTCTAGGAGATTATAATTTCGACCCCCTGCGTAGACACGCAAAACGTAAAGACTTCCTCCTGAAATAAGGTTCTCTACTTCTTCGCACCTTTCATCTTCATCTGCGTACCATCAACCCTCACTCTTCCCGTTCCCATTACCAACATTTAATTCATTAGTAACTAAGTAGTTTTAAGTATTTCAGATCTTAGTGGATTTTTTGCCCGCTTGCGGGCTTTTTTGCCGCATGCTAACCGTCATTTGTCTATTCTGGCCGCCATTCTTCTACTAACCCGATCGTGTAACACTGCCAAAATGGGTAACGCACATCAACACCTCCTTCCCGATCCTTTCAATTTCCTGCATGCAGGGGAGACCACTTTCCTGCTAATGGCCGCCGTCGCGTCGCGGCGCAACCAGCCCGCGGCTTCGCCGCGAGTGCGGCCACGAGTGTGGCTGGGTCTCACTGGAGGGGGCGATGGCAGGGGCCCCCACCCCCCCTTTTTTTCCCCAAGCACCCATTTCGTTCAGCGACAATCGACGTGCAAGGTCGATACTCCGACGAACCTCTGAAGCCTACGACGTGCAAAGTCGCAGTGCCTCTCGCATCTACGAGGGACAACACTAGCAGAGATGAGGTGGGAGATTGCCGATCCCATACATTTGATTTCGAGTGATTTTCCGCAGCACCCCACCTGCACCTAAGCTTTTGCAAACTAAAATAAAAATCTTCTTTAAAATCAAAGCGCCCACAATGCACCTAGCCAGTTTACGAACTAAAATAGACGATAGACGCTCCTACTTGAGTGGTCAAAAAGGGCGGCATTTTTCGACTTTGATAATGTCGGTAGAGAAGATCCGAGTAGGTAATTTTAGTTCGTAAACTGGCTAGGTCCATTGGGAGCGCTTCGATAAAAAAATTGTCATAAAAGAATCTGAAAGATTTTAAGGCCATTTTTATCATTTTGCACAATTAAACAAAATTTCAGGAAAAAATCGAATTAATTTAAAACATGGTTTTAAAACTGTTAACAAATAATTTAAATATTGAGAAGATTTAAAAGAAAATATAGATTTTCGAAGATTTTGAAATAAAATTTTGGAACCTTTTCAAGAATTTTGAAGGGTTTCAAGGAAATAGAAATTTTTTCGTAAGATTCCTGAGAAAGCTTTTAATGTTTTTTTTATTTTGGAAAATAATTTTTTAAGAAAATTAAAAAAATCAGACAAATGAAGAATCCCGAAAAAGAGTCTTATTAATAATTTTACTATATCACGGTGAAAAATGGTGAAATATACAAAAATGTTATTGTATCGAAAATTTCACTACTTGGTTAAAAAATCATCTTTTTGATTGAAAATGTCACTATTTTTTTAAAATTCGATGTTTGTTCGTTGAAAATGTAACTACTCTTATTTGAAATCTTTATCAATTTCTTCTAAATTTTATTATATATTTTATTTTTAATTTTATATTTAATATTTATTAATTAATGGAAGAGTCACGACATTTCGAAAAAAGTTCTGGAAAAATTGGAAAAATCATGAAATTTTGAAAAAAATGACTGAATTTTTTTTTATTCAGAAAATTAATTTCAAAAAATATTAATCAAAGTCTTAATATTTATTTTAATACACCGCAGCGATAAATGGTGGAGATTAAGAATTTGTGCTGACAATTAGCGTTGCTTTTGGTTTAAAATTTAAATATATTTTTTTCAAATTCGTTGTTTTTTAGTAGAAAATAAATCTTCTTGTTTGAAAATTCCTATCTTGTATTGAAAATTCGACTACTTGGTTAAAAATTCCTTTTGTTTTGTTGAAAATGTTTGAATGAAAATTGAACTATTTTTTCAAAATTCATTGTTTTTGGTTAAAAATGTAACTATTCTATTTGTTTTTTTTGTTGGTTTTAAATTAATTTTCTTACAAGGGGAGTGCGCGTGACGGGGGACACAGATTTTAATCATCTTTTGTGAGCGAAGAGGGTTTAATTTGAGATGAAAAACGCTGAAACCGTTTACTTAGAGAGAAAACAGTTTATGAGAAAAAAGGGTTGAAAGAAACCCGCGCAGAATAACTATCGGTTTGATTTGAGGAGCAATCGAGCAAGCCTCGATGGAACAATGGTCTGGATTCCAGACTAGAGAGTCTGCCGTCATTGGTTCGCGTCCTCGTACTTTATCAAATCAAATTTTTTTTGTTTCTATTCCTTTTTTTAAATAGTTTAACCCTGAATTTGCATAAATATTATAAAAACAATAATAAAGAGTTTCAAAAAAATATTCGAAGAATACAAAAATTATTATTTTTGACACAAAAATATTTCTATAAAGTAGTTGATGTTTGCAGCACGTAATAAATTATTTTTAAGCAATAAGCATTATTATTTTGCACTTATTTTTTTTTACTTTTATGAGCAAAAAATAAATTTAAAGAAATTATATGCATGCAAAATAAATTAAGAGTACTAAAAATATAAAAGCGGTAGTTGGGTTACAAGTGTTGAAATGTAAAATGCAGAATGCGATATCGGGTCTAGAAAACATTACGTAATTAATGAAAACTAAATAATTTTTTATTTTGAAAAATCAATTTTAATCGAATATTCAAAAACATTTTAATACGTTTAAAAACTTTAATAAAATTGTTAAAAAAGATTCTGGAACATTTCAAGGCAATTTTTATAATTTTGTAAAATTAAAAAAAATCACGAAAAATTCCAATTGATTTGAAACATAGTTTTGAAACTTAAAAAGATAATTTTAATATTGAGAAGATTTGAAAAAAAATTAAAAGAAAATGTACATTCTTGAAAAAATTTAATTTTTGTGGTTGAAAATTTAATTCTATTTTTTTTTAATTTGTTGTTTTTTATAAGGAAATTAATTTTATATCTTAAAAATTCATCTTTTTGATTGAAGATTGAACTTTTTTTTTTTAAATTCGTTGTTTATTTGTTGAAAAATTAACTATTCTTCCAACTAATTTCGGATTTTTTCTCGGAATTTATAGAAATATTTTGAAATGATTTAAAATCTAGTGAAATCTTTTTGAAAAATCAATTTTTGAAAACAAAAAATCCTTTATATTTCCCTATGAATCTTAAGAATATTCTCTTGAGACCATTAAAAATTCTTAAAAAATTACTAAACTTGCGGTTCAAAATCTTTAAAATTCTACATTTTGTTTTAATTTTCTTCAAGTATTTTGTAGTCATAAATTATTTTTGAATGTTTTGAATACTTTTAAATATCTGTTAAAGTTGCTAGATTTTTCATTAACTTTGTAACGGTGCAAAATTGCAAAATTTTGTTTTAAAATCTTTTAAACTTTGAAATATTAAAAACTTTTTTTAAATTTCATTTCAAATAAAATGTATCAATAAAAAATTTCATGTGAAATTTTCCCGGAAATCGTAAAATCTTAAGAAAATATTTTCATATTTCCCAAAAAAAAAACATCGCTTTTTGAAATTGGTCAAATTTATTGAAGCACAAATCGGTCGGAAGGCTAATTGTAATTGAATACGTTTTTTATAATTTGTTTTATAAAAAACATGGAAGACCTGAAAGTCATGAAATTTTGACAAAAATCTGGAAAAACTGGAAAAGCATGGAATTTGGAAAAAAATTGCTACATTTTTTTTTATTCAAAGGTTAACTTAAAAGACTATTAATCAAAGTCTTAACAATTATTTTAATACATCCCAGCGAGAAATAGTAGAAAATTAAAAATTTGTATTGAAAATTAGTTTAAATGTATTTTTTAATTTTGTTGTGTTTGGTAGATAATAAATTCAACTATTTGGTTAAAAATTCCTCTTTTTACATTATCATCATAGAAGGTATTACATTTTTGTAAAATTTGCCCCCCCCCCCCAGTTTTTATCAAATGTCCACGTTTTGAGACCCTCTGAACCCGAAAGACAGGTATGTCTGCCTGTATGTATGTCTGCCTGTATGTCTGTCTGTGAGCACGATTACTTTTGAAAAAATTAATCTATTAGACTGGCCTTTCGTACACTCTTTTAATGTCAAAAACTGAAGGTCAAGTTCGTTAACCAGCTATTTTGGATAAAAATTCAAAAAGTTAGAGCATTTTGAAAATTTTTAGGCCCATTTTTTTCAAGATACAAAAATTCTATGTTCGGTTATTCATAGTACTCGGAAAGTCGAATAATTTATCTTCAAGACTTTTTTCGACAAAAAGAAAATTATCAGAGCATTTTCAAAATTCAAAAAATCAAGGGCAAATGCAAATTTTAAGCTGAACAACGCACCATATGAAAAAAGTCAGGAGGAGGAAAACGTTAATTTTTGAAAGCCCTACAACATTATCGTAACAACTTTTTGAATTTTCTTGAAAAATCGAAAATTAAAATTTTGACCACACAAAAAATAATGAAAAATCAAAAATTCCATGTTGCGGTCAAACTATACAAGATACGAAAAAAGATGAATCAACAAAAATTGTGTATTCAAAAAAGATATACAAATTTGTCATTAATCACTTTTTGATAGGACGCTTAGTTTTGTTTTATTCGTGAAAAAACTGCATTAAAAATAGAAAAATCGAATTTTCAGACAAAGGACACAAGTCACGAAAAAAATATTAAGGCGAAAGTTGTTCAGCCAAAAAATAGCTACAAATTTGTTATTAATTATTTCTTAAAGGATCCGTGGTTTTTGTTTTATTCGTGAAAAACAACATTAAAAAATAAAAAATTTATTTTTTTGACAAACGACACAAACTATGAAAAAAATGAATCAATACAAGTTGCTTATCCAAAAAAGAGCTACAAATTTGTCATGAATGATTTTTGGATTGGACGCGTAGTTTTTGTTTTAATCGTGAAAACTAACATTAGAGATAAAAAAAATTAAATTTTTTGGAAAACGACACAAGGTACGTAAAAAAAATTTGCAAAATTTATTGAACCACAGTTCGGTCAATCGAAAATTCGGAAAGGCTAATTATAACTGAATAAGTTATTCATTTTATACAAAACTTGGATGACCTGAAAAAGTTTTTTTTTATTCAAAGATTAATTTCAAAGAATATTAGTGAAATTATTAATAATTGCTGTGATACTCCGCGCGAAGAATGGTGGAAATTAAACATTTATATTGGAAATTAGTGTTTTTTTGTTTATAATTTAACTATATATTTTTTTAAGGCGTTGTTTTTTGGTAGAAAATAAATATTCTTGTTTGGAAATTTAAGTATATTTTTTCAAATATGTTGCTTTTTGGTAGAAAATTAATTTTTTAGGTTAAAGTTCATCTTTTAGATTGAAAAGGTAACTATTTTTTGAAAATTCATTGTTCTTTGGTATAAAATTTAACTGGTTGAAAATTCTTTTTTTTGTATAAAATTAAACTGGTTAAAAATTCTTTTTTTTATTGAAAATTGAACTATTTTTTGAAATTTCGTTGTTTTGCTTAAGAAAACTCACAATGATTAAAAAAATACTTAATTTGAAGAGAATATTTAAAAAGATTTCAAGATAATACATTTTCTTAAGCATTTGAAACATAGTTTTGATACTTTAAATAATAATTTTAATAATGAGAAGATTTTTAAAAAAATTGAAAGAAAATGTACATTTTTGAAGATTTGGGAAGGAAATTTTTGATTCTTTTTAAGAATGTTGAAAGGTTTCATGAAAATAAAATTTTTTCTCAAGATTCCGAGGAAAGTTTTTAATGTTTTTTTCTTTTGAAAAAATAATTTTTAAAGATAATTGAATAATATTTTTAAAAATTCTTTACCATTTCAGTAAATGATACAACTGAAGAATCCCGAAGAAGAGTTTTATCAATTACACAGCCACACAAAAAAAAACTTTGTTTCGGATCTGGAGGTCAGACCATGTTTATAATAGGTTTTTGGGGTCG
>CAKNYM010012843.1:0-21978 GCA_932195095.1 Andricus curvator | reverse complement strand
TTTTTCTGAATAAATATAATTTAAAAAATAATTTTAATGTTATGTTCACCATCCAGTTTTCAAAAGAATCTGGAAATTTGTGGATTGTAAGGTAGAACTATCGAACGATCCAAGTTTAGGTCCCTGTCTAATCCATCGCTAGTATTCAAGCAAGGAGTAAGTAATTTACTAACCCTTGGATTAATTAGTTTATTGGTAAGTTTAGTTGGAAAACCATTAATTTTAAATTTGCGAGAAACAATTTTTAAATTTTCTTGGTGAAAAGAAACATGAGATAATTTAATAGATCTGTCGACTAGGCTTTTGATAATACTGGTTTTATAAGGGGGGTAAGTAAAAGAGTAATAATTAGTGTATCTGCCGGACCAAGTTGGTTTACGGAATCAGTTAGTGTAAATTTGATCATTGATATCAGAAATTAGGACATCAAAAAAAACTTATACTTTTTTCTTGCTCGTTTTCAATAGTGAACTGTAATATATTGTGATATGTATTAAAAAGGTTTCTGAAAGGTTAATTTTGATCATGAGGAAGACAAGATGAAATACCATCAACATAACGATAAAAAACCGGGGGGTAAACTTTGGATTTCGAGTCAGAACTTCATGTTCTAAAACCTACATCACCAAGTCGCAGACCGCAGCAAATATAGGTGATCCCATAGGCACGTCGTATATCTGCTTATAGTATCTTCCTTAGAATGTACAATAAGCATTATCTAAACAAAATTGTATAAAAGGTAGTTTTGTATGACATTTAATTAAGTTCCATCTATTCTTAACAGCATCAAGTAGAAGACCATGTGAGATGTTACTAAACATCGACTTAACACCAAGGCTGAAAAACTCGTATCCGGCAGGAACATTAAATTTAGAAACCTTTTTCACACAATTTCAGCTATCTTGTACATGTCGAGAGGTTTTACCCAAAATGGCTTTAATAGTTTTTGCTATGAATCCCGAAATGTAGTATAATGGAGACCCCACAAATGACGTGACTGGACGTAAAAGTCAGGGTTGTGAACTTCAGGAAGCCTGTAATACTTTGGGGCGTATCCATTAGCACATTTTAGGATTCTAATAGAGTCAAAATTAATGGAACCAAGAAGAAATATCTCATCTACTAATTTCTTAAATTCAGTTTGTATTTGACGGATAGGATCTCTATTTAGTAATTTATAATTAGATGAGTCATTTAAAGGAACTAAAGATTTATCAGTATATGCAGTGCGATCCATAAAGACGGTGACATTTCCTTTGTCTGCTTTAGTGACTATAATGTTTCGGTGGTTAGACAGGAATTCTTCTGTTTTGATAGCTAGATCTATAAAATGAGATCTAAAATTACTATGTTTTTTATTGGTAAGAATAATCTGTAAATCAAAAGACAACTCAGACCTAAATTCATCCTTTTTGTCATCATCAACGAGATGTATTTTAACTTCAGTATTGCATAAAGTATACTTTACAAAAGAATTCTTGTTTCCGTATGGTATACAAAAGTTTTTTCCTCAGCTGAGATAATATTCCGCTTTATTTGGTAAGAAAACTAGTATTATCAACAGCCTAGTCGACAAAGCTATTAAATTATCTCATGTTTCTTTTCACCAAGAAAATTTAAAAATTGTTTCTCACACACTTAAAGTTAATGATTTTCCAACTGAACTTACCAATAAACTAATTATTCTAAGGTTTAGTAAATTACTTACTCCTTGCTTGAATACTAGCGATAGATTAGACAGGGACAAATAAACAATATAAAGTTAAAAAAAATAAAAAATTTAAGGATTATATTATATTATATTATATTATATTATATTATATTATATTATATTATATACTATAATTAATTTGTAGGTCTAATATATTAATGGCCAGTCAAAATAAAAATGTTGACATTTTTCTAAGTAATTTATTTACCATATTTTTATTTATTTCCTCTTTAGTTCCTTACTCCTGACAATCAAAATGAAACTGAAATATTGCTTGGTTGAAAGTTGATCTAGTTTGTTGAAAATTTCTCTTTTTGTCTTAAGAATATATCTTTCTTCGTTGAAAATTCATTTGATTGATTGGAAACGCGTTTTTAAAAATCAAAAATTAATGATTTCAACCGATTATGTAACTATTTCAGTTGTAGATTCATCGTAATTGTAGTTGAACATTCATCTGTTTGCTGGAAAGTTTAACTGTTTTGTTGAAAATTGTAGTTTCGTAATTGAAAATTGAAGTAATTAGTTGGAAATTCTTTTTTGGGATAATGGTTCATCTTTTTGGTCGAAAATTAAACTACTTCGTTCAAAAGTCGTTTCTCCTTTTAATTGAAAATTAATTTTTTACAACTGAAAGTTCAATTTTTCCACTGTCAGTTGACATTTTTTTCTTTTTTTTCATAAAAAATTCGTCTTTTTGGTAGAATATTAATATTCTTCGTTTCAGATTTCCCCACAAAATTTTTAATTGGTGGAAAATGCATATTCCCAAATTTAAAATTCAACTCTTTTATTGACAAATTCGTTTTTTCGCTTCAAAGTTTTTTCTAAAACGTAGTCGAATGTAGCGAAAACATAGACGAGTGCTAAGAGCGGAAGGCAAATGCTACAATTACACGAGTAGAAGTCGCCAGTGCCAAATTTCCGATCTCGTTTGATAGTTTTCCGCCAAATTCGAGTATAATTTTTTTAAATATTTTCATTTTGTCTATTTGCAAAGTTACTCATTTCTAAAGTGCAATGGAATACCTCACTTTTTGGAAAAATGTTGCAAACAATTTTTTTTGCAACACCCACCTCGAAAGTTCTACAATGCATGACTCTAAATCATGTGCTGAGTACCCTATTGAAGTCGACGGAGCGAGATTAATATTGGCACATGCGCAGTTTTAAATATAGTTATGTTGCATACCGGTGGGTAAAGTTGCGCATGTGCACCTTAAAAATAGAGAACTCTGAACACCAACAGAGTTTGGCCTTATGCTTCGAAACTCCAGTTCATGCTGCAAGTTTGACACTCGTCGGCAATCGTCTATTTTTCGTCCAAATATTATTCTCGAGATGAAAATAAATGATTCTGCAAAAAAAATATTTTTATTTTTTTGTGGGTTTCTGTTGAGTAAAAAATTGTCTATGTTTATAAATCAGAAAGTAGAGGATTTGTTTAAAGCAATTGTTAATAAAAATGACAATTGCTATTAAATGGTAAGCCATTGTGCGTCAGATTATTATTCTTTTTGAAATTGAAATAAATTATTTCGATAAAAAAGAAAAAACCATTAGGATTGAAAATACCAGATAAGTGAATATCTAGGTATATAAAAATTGTTCATTACAATTCAAATTGTTACCGTTAAATGCTAGGACGAGCGTAATGATTGATTTTACGTAATTCAAAGACAATATCAGTACTCAGCAGGCAAGGAATAAAAATACCTCTTTTTATTTTTTGCCCATTGGTTACTCATTCAAATAATATTGCTTGAAGAACTTTTGTAAGATTTGAGAAATGAAAGAAAATAAAAAACATCTGATATAAGGAAAAGAAAACTATAACATGGCAAATATTATTTTTTATTTCAATCCTACATGCTACAAGCTTTAATTTGATCCATCCCCGAAGAAAATCGGACTTGAAGAGAAACTTCCAGCATGGGGGTCTAAAAACTGAATTTCCCTCATTTTTCTTATTTTTGAGCCACTGGTATAAATAAAAAGGAAATTATAACAAATAGACAGTTTTTCATCTTAATTGTACATATCAGGATCTTTAGTTTTAACCATCCCCGAAGAAAATCGGACTAGCAGGAAAGCTTTCGGCAAGTGTGTTGTAGCATTATTCAGATTTTAGATCATTGGTCTTTAACACGTAGTCAATTTTTTATTTACTTTAGCTAGATTGATTCTAAATTCAACTGTATCGCTAAATCTTAGTTATAGAAACATGTCTATAGCCGTTGATTTTTCGTCGGATTTAATTTTCTGCGTTCAGGAAATTGGTCCCGAATATATACATCGGCACCAATCCTGAAAGAGCATCAAACCTGAAATAAAAGATTTTATTAACGACCAGGATTCAGATTTCAACTCTAAGTAATTTAACGTTATAAAAAAAGAATGTGGGATCACAAAAGCGAAAGGGGATTTTCGAAGATTTCTCTCTGACCTAATTTAGATTTTTATCCACTATTTCGGATTCTCAATATTGGTTATCTTAAACCTCACTGATTTCAATTTTCTGCTAAATTCTGAATTTACAGGAGTTTCACATTTTGATTAATTTAATTCCGTTAGTTAAAAGTAAAATGCCATTTCGGTTTGTAATTTTAGAAAGACATTGGATGAGCTCCTATATTTAAACAGGTTAAAAATCCAATTATGATTCACTTCTTTACAATCCTCAATTGCATTTAATTGATTTTCTAGATTTCAGTATAAGAAAACACAATGAGCAATCAGTTGCTATTAATTAAGAAAAGTTTTCGAAAGGATTTTTGAGTCCCCATATTTTAGACGGGTTAAAAAAGAATCTCTTCCTTTGATTTCTCAAGAATCGCTTGGTTGACACATTTTTCATTTAGCTTATCACTGAACACAGAATAATGACATTTTATTTTATTATGTCAGAGCTTCAAGGAGTTAATTATTGAGCTCCTATATGAAAAAAGGTTAAAAAAGAATTAACTCTCTTTCGCTCTATATAATAATTACCATTATTTTGTTACGTTAATTCTCCTTAAATTAAAATTATTTAATAAGCACATTATTGATCATCCTGGGCATTCCCTAAACCATCAACAAGAGAGTATTTGTTTTACACCTAAACCCCGACCTGTCACCGAATTGTAGCTGGTAACAAAGTGAAAGGAGCCCGTCCTGGCAAAAGCACCTCTCGTTATCGGTATCGAGCGCAGAGTGATCAAATTCGATCCATCCTCGTATCGACTGGCTCTATCCATTCAGCAGACCCGTTCATCCCCTCTTTTTCATTAATGAATGCGCACGCAATTATCAATTTTCCTTCAATTCGCACTTGTTTCACGTAATAGCTACATTCTTAAGATATATATGTATCACTCCTTCGTTTAGAAATTTCTGAGAGGTCATTCAGTAGCGTAATATAAATATTTTCCTCCCATTTTGAATGGATATTATCACTTTTAAATTTTCAAATATTCTGAACTGCTTCAGTGTCTTCTCCTTTCTCCCCAAATGATGGTTTTTATTAAAACTTGGAATTCAAAAAGGAAGAAGATTCACCAAAAAGGAACCAAGTATTTTTCTTCGCTTATGAGCAAGCTCGTAGCTTCAATATTTTTGTTAGGCGGTCAGAGACGGAGAGACGCTGCGCTAGCTGGAGATTATAAGGATTTTCCCGGAAACCCTAAAAACACAACTTTTACAAAGTCTCCGTACTGTTGTTGTAAATTTGAGCACGATTTCTAGAATTTGGTTAAGCTACGAGCAATACATAATATATTTTGAAAAATCCAATGTTTCAAGCGTATATTTTGTATTGAAAATTCGAATTAACGACTGCACACCTCTAGTACATATGGATCGACGTTTCTTAAATTCAATTCAATTGAATGTCAACAATGACGAATTAAGGAACTCATTTGAAATGCAGATACTGTTATCGAACTTGCAACCACAATCTTAAAACTCAATTAACGACAGATCGCGGATATCCATGTTTAGCTTATATATTCAATTGTGATGGACCAAAATATCTACGGAATAAAAATAATACTCCGATCCAGTAAAAATGTAAATTATTTAATGAGTACTTCACACACCGACGCTTGAATAATATTAACAACAAAATATCGACCACTCGGATACCTGGTTCGAGTCCGACTACCTGAGGACTTCAATCGCCTCTCCCATCCGACCCCAAATCGAGGGCTGCCTGATACCTTGGTTCGCCCTTCCAAGGTCCATTGTGTTATCATTTCAAAGTAATCATCTCGTCACTTTCCTTTCTCCTTTCCTGCTCCTTACTCTCCAAAATATTCCTCACATTCGACCATCCTGAAACTGATCGTCCTCGAGCAGCTTTGTTTTCACTCCACTATAACAAATGAAACAGACAAAAATACCTTTTTTATTTTACATGACACTCGAGCTTCTCTACGATTCCAAGAATGGAAAAGGAGTGATCAAATCCTTAAGAACATTCCTGAATCGCAATGCCTTATTACCAGTAAGAGAAAAAGAAAAGTAATATAATTATATGATTAATGCAAGAGAAAAGAAAAGGAAACAACCTAGTCACCAGCCTTGCCAGAGGTCCTGCCAACTGAGTGCGTGACTAGCGACAGCTCAGTCCAGGATTTATTTTGACACCGACTGCATACGGTCCCGCCTCCGCCTACCTCTGCCGATGAAACAGCACTGAAAAAGCACTGGCGAACGGCACTGGGCTGCCAGTGCTTTTTCAGTTACTGTTTCTGCTGATTTCGGCACCTAAACCGCACTGAGGGTGATGCGACGGTCATATAATGGTTCTATTGTATTCGTCACGCAACGGACAGGCAGAGTGGTTTACAGCAGTTGGCCGCTACCAACCCGAATCCCTTTTTAAAATTTTCTTCAAATTATTGACACTTTTTTTAAATTTATGAATTTTCTCATTATATATATTTTATACTTATAAATTATATACTAATATACTATTCTGAAGTTGAATTCGAAAATGTTGTCTGTTTTGGCGTATCTCATTCCATTTAGATATCTGAAATCATCGAAACCCGTAAATTCTGAATTTCTAACTTTCGCAGAGGTAATTTCAAAATTTCACAAATTTTAATTTTTCATTTTTAATCCCTTTCAGCTGGTCTACTTGGTAGCCTCTTCGCAGGTATAAAGGGAACTTCTGCAGGCATTTAAAACTGTAATCTGAGTAGCTTTAAACAGTTTAAACGAGCAGCACTGAAACGGCACTGGGCACTGCTTTTTGAGTGCCGTTTCAGTGCTGTTCCATCGGCAGGGAGATACTTAGTTTCCAGCTAGTTTTGACCAATAACTAGCCCTAAGTTCTAGACTTGGCTATACCTGGCCCAAACAATTCCGACTTACATGCAACTTACTATTCCATGGCATCAAAAGTTATCCATTTCTTTAGGCTGTCCACTGATATCACAGACCTATGACTTTTTCAGTGACTTTTTCAGGTCCCTTAAATCCTGGACTTCGTAACGGTCGTTTGGTAGAACAGCTGTAATCCGAAATGGGCCTTTTGCTTTTGCAACTAACTTTTTGCTTTCTCCTGTCGCTATTGGACTTGATTTTACCATTACGATATCGCCTATCTTGTATTTAGGCGCCTCCACTCGTCGTGCGTCAAATCTCCTCTTTTGCTCAGCCTGCTCTGCTTTCAGATCTAATCTGTCAAGTGTCGTCTGAATCTCCGCTGACAAGATTGCTTCTGCTACATCCCTCGGCATGAATTCAAAAAGAAGCTGAGCTGGGCTCCTTTTAGTGGTCCTGTTGCTACTGCTATTTATTGCACTTTGTACTTTTTTGAGCTTCCTATCCCATCTACCCTCTGAATCTCCAGCACTAGTTGCTGCTAGTGAACTCAATACTGTGCGGTTTAATCTCTCGCACCGTCCGTTTGCTCTTGGTGTTGCTACTGCATTTACTGTATGTTTAATTCCCTTTTCTTTGCAAAAAGCTTGAAACGAGTGGGAAGCAAATGAGGTTCCCCTATCCCTTATCATTCTTATTGGCACACCAAATAATGCGAACAGCTGATCTAGTGCCCTAATGACGTACTTTGTTTTGGTATTCTGGACAGGCTCGAGAACGCAAAACTTTGTAAACCCATCAATAATTGTTTATATTTGCGTATTTCTATTTTTCGAGCGTACAAAAGGTCCAACATGATCTAAGTGCAATGTATGAAAGGGAATCGAAACCTTTTCAATCGGATGTAAATATTCTGGCTTTTTACTTCCCTTAGATTTATAATATAGGCAATTTAGACAAGCTTTTACATATTTTGTAATATATCTTTTCATTCCCTTAAACCAGTAATTTTCGCTAATTTTCTCAAGCGTCTTTTCCAATGCAAAATGTCCTTGATCGTCATGACACATTTTAGTAATATTCCAACGTGACATTCGCGGTACTACCCATTTTAAACCCTGCTCTGTCTTTCTGAAAACTACTCCGCATCTTAATTCATAATTATCGAAGTACTGTCTAACTGCCGACTGATTATCGCCCGATTCTAATATTTTTCTTATTATTTCAATGTCACTATCTTGTAATTGCGCAGCTCTAATCCACTCTGCTGGTGTGACATCTATAGATAGACGTTCCACGGGGTTTCTACTTAAATAATCAACATGTGCTATCTGTGGTCCTGGGCGATATTTAATTTCGTAATCGAAGTCTTGGAAGTAACTCCACCAACGTGAAACGCGAGGCTGTATCTCTTTCTTACTTGCTGTCGCTCGGATGACAATACAGTCGTTGATTATCGCGAATTTTATACCCATTAAATAATGCCGAAACTGTTTCAAAGCTGCGAATACCGCTAACGTTTCTAAATCGTACGAATGGTACCTTTGCTCTTCGGGACTCGTTTTTCGACTATAATGTGCAACCACCTTTTTGCTTTTTGCTTTTTCCTTGCCTTTGCATCAATATGGCACCCACCCCAATCGAGCAAGCATCCGTATAAAGCTCAGTTTCTAAATTCGCATGAAAAATGGATAACAATGGTCGAGACGATAAAATTTCCTTAATTTCCCTTACTATGTTTGTCTCATTAACTCCCCATTCCCAAGTGACATTCTTTTGTAAAAATCTCGTCAATGGCGCTACTCATTTTGCAAAATTAGCGACAAATTTCCGAAAATAACCAGCGAACCCTAAAAATTGTCGCAATTGCTTAAGATTTTTCGGATCTGCCGTTCTAATTAATCCTGCTATTTTACTCGCCCGCGGCTGTACCCCCTTTGCTGAGATATCCCTCCCAAGATATTCTATTTTTGTTTTGAAAAAGTGGCATTTTTTTTAGATTCAAGGTTAAGTTGTACCTTTTGAAAATCTGTAAAATTCTTTCAACTCCTAAAAACCTTCTTCGATACTCTCAACTGCTAATAAAACATCGTCGATATATACCGAAGCGCTAGTATCCTTCAAAACCTCTCGCATTACTTTCTGAAATACGGCCGGCGAATTTGCTAAACCCATCGCCATTCTAAGAAATTCATACTGTCCATCGTCCCGATTTCAGATCTAGAGAAATAAAATATATCCTCGTCTTTCTTATAAACTAGAAATGCGGCGCTGGCGTAATCAGATATACTTTCTCTGATGACGCCGCTCGCTATGAGCTTAGCAATGATTTCATGTAATATTTCTCGTTCCTTTTTTGACATACGATATGGTCTGTTTTGTATCGGATCAGTACTAATCAATTCGATTTTCATTTTCCCCATGTCCGATTTACTTACCTGCTCTATTTTGAAGGCTATATTTTTACGATAACGGTTTAATAATTTTATCAATCGACTTCGAAATTCCGGACTTAATTCTTCACAATGCACGTCCTCTTCCTGGATTTCACTAATGTCAATCTGGTCTACACTAACGGTATGATCCAATTCGCTTACATTTTCCCTTCTAATTGTTTTAGTGTCGGCCGCATCAGAAAACACTCCTATTCCCGGTTTAAGAATATTCCGCCCAATTAGTATGGATTTTCACAAATGGCAATCCTGCACTATAAACACCTTAATTCTAACAGTAACCTCATCCTTTTTTATATTAATCTTAGAATAGCCCAATGGCTCTACTTCTGCAAAATTAAATCCTGTCAATATTTTATTCGATCGTTTAAGAATCAAATTTAATTCTCGGGCTACACTTTCTTTCACAATCGTAAACTCACTTCCCAAATCGATGGTGCATACTCTTTGCTGCTCGTTAATCTGACATGTTTTAAGCGGCTTGTTTATTTTTGAGGTGACCCGGTATTATCTCTAGGTGGTGTATGTAGTAGTGACATGCTTAAATGAAAATTTTCAACTCTCTTTGAATTAAAATACCGTTTCACATATATTTGAATTCAAAGATTTAAAATCGTTCTTCCACAATAATCAAGAATTCACAAAGAAAAATAATCAATACAGCGTATCGGTCAAGTTAATTTATATACCGAATTCATTCGCAGCAGTCGTTTCCCATTAAAATCCGATTTGGCCTTGCGATTCACATCACATCCCTGATTAAAGTAAATAATGATTAGCCCTCGGAACCTACGTACAAAACTTGATCGTTAACGTTCAGATTAAACTCACTCAATCATTCCTTTATACAATATTATACATGACTATATGAAATGTACTCAATCCTCTGTTTCCTTATGATACTTAAATACCTCTGATGGACGTCAAAAGCTCGTCTAGTTCGTCGTCCAGTTTGCGTCTCTGTTACAACTTCAGCTTTCCTGCTCGGGCATATAAAATAGCGTGCTCTTCTCCAAGACGTTCTCCAGGAATCCTTTTTCCTTGTTAGGATCTCAAGTGGGCGTCTCCACGAAGTTTATTCACACATGAACCAGCAGAGCAAAACCATTCCAACTATTCCTTTTGGGGAGAAATTACTCAAATTACTTTCTGAGACTTATCAATAAATAAAATTTAAGAATCAAAGACTGATAACGGGTTTCACCCGGCGCAATACGCTTACCAGGTGAGACTGTCCATCGAAGCTCCTCATCCTCGTTCCCGGGGTCCTTATCAGTGTGACGTCCAAAATTTGTCACGTGATTTCAGGGATTTACAATAAATTAAAGGAACCCTGTTCCTTTCCATTACATTTTTCCTGACTCTACCCCTAAAACCGATAAGGAATACACGGCCCTGCCGGCTAATCAAGCGGATTTATCCTTCTCCAATTTATTTAACCTCTTATAACACTTTTCTTGCACATGTCCAGCCTTGCCACAGAATGTGTATTGAGCTCTGATTGTTTCCCCTTCTCGACCCTTGGACATCTCTTGCAATTTCGTAATACCCTCTTTCACCGTCACTCCCGAAGCTTGTTCTTTATTCTTCGGACAAAATCGTTTTATGTGCCCCCTTTGTCCGCATTTAAAACATTCATCGCTTTTGTGATAAGTTCTTACTTTTTCAGCCTGTTCCAACTGATATGGACGCTTAATACCCCTTATATTCTTTCCGTCTTTAGTATCTTTATTCTTACTTAAATTTGAAAAAATGCTCAACCGATTATTTAGTTCCGCTACTCTTTTACATCGAGCTGTTAAAACGATCGTTCTAATAGATTCATCCTGAATTCCGTGTGCAATTAAATCCACCATTTTCTCTTCAGACAAATCTAGCTTCAGTTTATTTATTTTACCTAATTTTTGAAAACAATATGTTTGCAAATTTTGGTCGGGAGTACTTTTAAATAGAACCGCGTCTTCCATCAATTTCCCAAAACTTTCTTCTCCCGGAAATTGTTTAATTAGTGCCAAGGAAAAGACCTTCCATGTTAACAGGGAATTTTGTAAACCATCGTACCATAACTTTGCATTTCCCTTTAGTTTAAGTACTCCCAAATACAATCTAGTTTTGTCATCTCAATCATACATCTCTGCACATAACTCTGCCTTACGTACCCATTCTCTTGCTCAAATTTGCTTTTCTTCTGGATCAAATTCCGCCAATACCTTCTTGTCAAAAAAATGAGAACGCCTCGAACCTGCTTCCAAAAAGCCTGAAAAAACATGCGCCAATCTGGCCAAATCAGACTCACGGCTTGCCGACATTCTTGGAGATGGACTTGGCGTATGCCTTTCCCGTCTATCGTTACGTCTACTACCCTCGTGTCTTCTTCCCCTTTGTCTTGATCGCTCCCAGTCCTCGCCACGCTTTCTGCTTCGGCTTCGTGATCTCCATCGCCTTCTGCTGCGACAGCGACTTCTTCTTTCTCCCCTTCGAACGTGTCGATCTTGATGAGGCATATTATCTCTCTTATATCACTCTTTTTCACCTTTGCACTAAATCTCTTTCTTATACATAGCCTTTATACCGCGCGCAAGATTTTTTTTTTGTATCCCACTGCTGATCTGTGATGGACCAAAATATCTACGGAATAAAAATAATTCATGATGGGGAATTGTATTGACCCTCTGGTATTAAATGAGATGGTGTTTCTTTGTATGGGCTTTAGTTTTCCAACAGTGACAACAACAACTAGACACTTTCCTAAAAAATATGTAATTTTCAAAAAAACGACGAAAAATTAAATTAAATTCATGTGTAGTGTTCGGCAACGAATGTTATAAGTGTAGTAGTGATGTGAGGATTTTCTTACACATTTGATAAGAAATAAATCACTGAAGAAGACTCCCACATGAGTCGAAACGTCTGATTAAAAACACAGTTTTTTAATTACCGACGCTTTAATAATATCAACAACAAAATATCGACCACTCGGGTACCCGGTTCGAGTCCGACTACCTGAGGGCTTCAATCACCTCTCCCATCCGACCCCAAATCGAGGGCTGCCTGATACCTTGGTTCGCCCTTCCAAAGGTCCATTGTGTTATCATTTCAAAGTAATCATCTCGTCACTTTCCTTTCTCATTTCCTACTCCTTACTCTCCAAAATATTCCTCACACAATTTATATTTACAAGTCTTCAGATTGTGTGATACGAAGTTTGGCTAATTAATCTGAGATTAACATTAATACGTTCCCTAAATCATACTTTGACTTTAAAAAGTTGAATTAATAACTTTATCAATTGTTTCTTCTTTGTACTCGAAAATTTAATACTTTGTCATTTTTTTGTTGCAGGTAAACCATTCCCTTCAAGATTATGGACTTTTTAAAATCACTGCGTCAACGTGCATCGGATTTTGCGCATGAAGGTAAAATTGATTATGAGCGTTCATATACATACATTACCTAACCAACTTTTCGGAAATTTACAACAATCTACAATAAGTTGTAAATAAAAATAGATGCTGAATTTTCTAAATATAAAACATCAATATCTTAGTTAGTCATCCTAGTGGTAGATTTCAAAATATAATATTGTATTATAGATCGCCGTCTTTCAATACGATATATCCCTGTAAGTAGTTCATAGTTACACACGAAAATACTTGCTAATGCATAATCAATTCACAAAATATTAAGAAAATTTCCTAAAAAGCCTAAAAGATTTTTTTTATAATTTGAAGTCTTCTTTTTTTCTTAGAAAGTTGATAATTGACAATGCACACTTTGAAATCATTTAAACAT
This sequence comes from Andricus curvator, assembly GCA_932195095.1. NCBI lineage: Eukaryota > Metazoa > Arthropoda > Insecta > Hymenoptera > Cynipidae > Andricus > Andricus curvator. Next base: position 8,709 of record CAKNYM010012843.1, on the reverse strand, counting down.
AAATTTTCCTCCAAAGTGGCACTGCAATGTTCTATCTAGTTTTTATTATAGTAATTTAACACAGGATACATAAGGTTTTAGAAAATTTTCATGGACGAATTTTAACTGATAGAAACAGAGCTGTCGTCGCGATTCCCTTTGCCGACGTTTTTTGGAAAATCTTCTACGTCGCCATTACTTTTTAATTTTTTCTTAGAGTACCGAAAACCTCGGCTAAGCTGGCACACTTAAAAACATGCACTGATCTTCCTTTGTCGAAACAAGAGAAAAATTTTTTCGTATTTTTACCATGCATCATTCTTTAAACTGCCATTACTTAATGCAATAATATATAACTAGAGTCGTTGTATCCCAGCTAATACAGATACCAGCCTGAGTAGTCACATGCTTCTAACAAGATTTAGAAAACCAGTCACTAGTGACTTCCTTGATGGTCATCCAGTGACAATATGTTTCCCACTCAAAGCAGTAATATGTTACAAGCGAAGCCGGTAACATTATCTCGTCAGAGTAATCACATGCTTGTAACAAAGTGATGTTTGGGAAAAAAACGTACAATGACAGATTAACCTCAAAATATCCAGCGTTTCGAAAGAAAAATTATTAATACACTTGCAAAAATGTTAGAATAGGATATAATTAAGTGATCAATAATTTCCGGGAAAGTGATATAATATTATAGACTTCCAACTTGATTAAATAACGTATGAACACATATTTTATAAACGAAAAAGCGAGATTTTTGAGCTGAACCTTTACGAAAACGAAGTGGCATAAGTCACTTCTAACCTCTAATATTAGAGGTTAGAACCACAATGTAAATAAATGTTAATAAAAATGAAATATTGAATTTCAAATAATTAAATAAAGTATTTATCTTCTAATAAATTTTTTATATGCGAAGTGTTATTATTATTATGTTGAAACTACAAAGCTGCCTTCAAAAGTTTAAGTTTTCTATAATAAACATATACATAGCATATACAATACGTATTTTTTCCATAACAATATGCAGCAATTAGAAGCTTTTTAAAAATAAATTTAAAAGATTACAAGAAAAAAGGTTTTCAAGATTCCTAGGGAAATTAGAGATTATTTTTTATTTTGAAAAATTAATTTTACCAAAATATTTCGAAAGATTTCAAAAGATTCACAAAATTGTCAAAAAAGAATCCCGAAGATTTCAAGCAAATTTTTTTAATTTTGTAGAATTTTTATAATATTTTAAGAAATATTCGAATCCGTTAAAAATATTCAAATGTCTTAAAAAAAATTCCAAAATAATTTAAAATTGGAAAAGATTTTTAAAATTTGTTAACAAAATGTAGATTTTTGAGGATTTTGAAAGAAAATATTGAAGTTTGTTAAGAATTTGGAAAGGTTTTAAGATGATAAAAATTTGTCTAGATATTCCTCAAAAAATTATTTTTTATTTGGAAAATATAATTTTAAGGGAATTATTAAAAATATTTTAAGACAAAAACAAATTTTTATGTGTAACAGTAATTCAATCAATAATTAATAATTATTTGAAACTACTTAAAATATTATGTAATTTTTAATTTAAACTCGAATTTAAAAAGTGTTCAGTTTGAAAAAAATTCGCAAATTTATTGATTCATTCTTTAATTGACAGCATTAAGAATGATACCGTGGATTCATACTTTTTTAACTGAATCTGAATCTTTGAACTGTACAAAGTTGAAAAAAAAAATTATTTTGCAGTATAAATGCATTTATTTAAAATTTTGTTAATCAAAGCGTGTTAATAGCTTTCATTTATAAATAAAAAATTTTTAATTTCAATTTTAAAAGTTTATAATTAAGTGCTTTTAAATTGTATTGACCACCGTGCAAAAGAGACCCAGGAAATAAGTATTATCAGTTTGTTTTTAAGTTATATCAATATAATTTTCCTAAGAACTCTTTTCAAATTTTCAAATATTTCTAATCCCTTCGAAACTTCTAAAATTCCTGATTATATTTTAAACAAGCCTAACTTTTTTCTTAAATGTAGAAAAATCTTTCAGAATTGAAAAAACTACCTTCCTTGAAATCTCACAGATTGTTTTCCACATTTTTAGAAACCTTTTGAAATCTGTTGAAATTTTCTTTAAAAACTAATTTTTTGAATTAATCTTATCAAATTTGAACATATTTTGAAGTCTTCTCAAAACTTGCACACCTTCTAAATATCTTTTAAAATTATTCATTTTTTTTTAATTTTGCAAAATTAAAAAAATTGCCTTAAAATCTGCCAGGTGCTTTTCTGACAATTTTGGAAATCGTTCAAAATGTTTTAAATCTTTCTAAATATTCTCTGATAATTAATTTCTAAAAATAAAAAGCATTTGAAATTCTGCTAGAATATTAAGAATTTTTTTTATTATCTTAAAACATTTCAAAATTCTCAAGATTTAAATTATTTTCCAATCTTTTCAAAACTTCTGAATATCTGTTGAAACAATTTGTTTTTCCTACAATTTTTCTAAATTCTGCAAAATTAAAAAAAATTTCCTAATATTGTCCAGATTCTTTTTCGACATATTGTGGAATCTTCAAAACTTAAAGTAATTCTTTCGAAATAAAACCTGAATGATTTTAAATTTTGCCAGAAATCTTATTCTCAGTACCGGTAATTGTCTAGTTACGCTACCGGCGAGGTAGCAAAATGTTAAGAACGGAATTATTTTCCAATTTTAGTAGGTTTTTTACAATTAAAATTGTCTCTTTTATCAATACTGCTTAGAAATATTCAGAAATCTATTTTATTTTTTAAATGACTTTTAGTCTACAATATTATAATTTTAAATCTTTCGATTTTAAATTATTCAGATTCAAAATTTTGTGCTTTTAGAAATTACACTTATTACACTAATTTTTTAAAAGCAATTTAATAATACTAATTACAAAAAAACAGTTTTAAAATATCAAAGACCAAAAAAACTTTTTTTATTTTCAAATTTAGTTTTCAAACGAAAAAATGGATTTTATTTTATTTCGACTGATTTCAAATGTCGGTGTTTAATTTCAAACATTTTCATTTTGAAACCAATTTAATTAAAAAATTTCATATTGTCTATCGTAAAAACTAGTCAATTTCCAAAATTTAAGGGATTATTAAATCTACAACTTTTGTTTTTAAACGTTATTTTGTTTTGCATCTTTCAATTATGAATGATTCAGATTCAAAATTTTGGGTTTTAGAAATTATACTGATCAGATTTTTGCCTTTTCAGGAAATTATAATTAAATAATACGTTTGAAATCGTCTTGAGAATCGACACCCCTTTTATTGAATATACTCGTATCTATAGCAATTACTTTTACTCACACTGTTAAAAAAGTTTGGAATTCTCCAACACTTCTACAATACAAGCATAAGGCAAAATTGCAAACACGGTATTGGAATGCCGAAATTGCAATACATGTATTGTAAGCGTGGTAAATCGTGAAGTCACCGTCGAGAATTCCAATAAATGTATTGGAGCGTTTATATCGCTGCATGATCCGTTGCATTTGAAAACTACAACATTATGCATTGTAGCGTTACCCTACATTTCGGAAGTAAACTTCCAATACATTTAGTGGAAGTTTTATGCAGAAATTTTTAACAGTGCGTATTAGAAAAGCACATTTTTTCATCATCAGATTTTTAATGCAATAGCATATTAAAAAAAGATTAATTATAAAATAATTTCATCGTATATTTGAAAGTTGCATTTTCTAGTCGAGTTAAATCGAATATTATCATCAGTACTTGCCACATTAGTGATTTTTCTTCGATAAGAGATCACAATGGCTGTAAACCTATCAAAAATCTACAAAAAATAAGCAGAAGCCAAAGATGAGGGGAATACTTACAAATTATAAATTTAATAATTTTTCCCATTACTTTTCATTCTGTTCTAGTAGATACGGCATAATTGAAAATATATCAAGTTAATTTTATAAAATAAAAATCACAGTTTTTCAAATATATTGTTGTTTACTTAACTATCTAATTATTTTTTTTAATTCTTCTTTAAAATCCTTGAAAGTTTATTTTTTATACACTGCTTGTAGTAGCATAACAAACATAAAAAGTAATACATTTTCAAAAAACAAATTTTTCTTTGTGCCGGGATTGATTTTTTACATTTTAACCTTAAAATTTGTAAGAATAAATATTCATTGTAAATTATTAAAATATTTACGCTTATAGATATTCCGTACCGATTTTTAAATTCAACCATTTTTCTGTGTAATTGAGATTATTTTACCATCAATCATAATTAATTTTGCACTTTTAAATTGTGCGGGGAATCACGGACCAATGAATGCTTATTCGTTGCACATGCGCACAAAGTTTAAGATGGATATCGGCTGTTACCACCATGTTACTAGTCTGGCAGGTAACGGATCCCGTTACCAGCTAGGAAACTGACATACAAGTAACAATTTCTCTCATAACATGTGATCACTTAGGAACTTCTCACGATAGTAACAGGTTAGCTGGGATATCCATTATAAGTGTCTTATTTTCAAATTTTGTACATGTCAAAATTGAAAATAATTTAAAACCAGATAGGTTCTTCAAATTTCATCAAAATCCACATCGAAATTATTCGTTCACTGACGACATAACAGCTTTTGCCATTAGAAGAATACAATTGATGAAAATTAAGATTGTTACGTCCTACTTTAAAGCTTCTTTTCACTTTCTCAAACCCCTAAATATTATCCTATTGATTGAAAAGTTGTGGACTTCTTCATTTCATTTATGTAAGTTTACAAAATTAGGGGCTGGAAGCTCAAGATTTATAAAAAGGTTTTGAAAATATTCTGCGAAAAAGATCGCCTTTCATTCCGCTGGGAATCAAACCCGGGTCTCCCGATTATCGGTCGGAAAATTATTCTTTTCTCACAGAATCGAGCGTTTCTGAGGCAAAGCGTTGCACTGCAATTTAAAAATTCTAGTTATCTGTATTACCATCAGATCGGTAGGCAGCCAATCATATAAGAAGAGCTTTTCCAGATTCTATGGAAACAAAACTCTAGTATGACGACTATAACGTTGCCCCATATATAATTCAGAAATCTTGACGTCTATTTAGTCTATTTTTGAAAATATGTTCAAATATTTTAGGGCGTTACACACTCAGAAAAATATTTATTTGAATCCAACAACAGAATTTGTTTGAATTCATATCAATGAAAGAAACAAATTTTTTGCTTCAATTAAAAAAGATTCATTTACTTTTAAGAAATGGAAAATCTTTACCTTATTGATTGAAACAAATAATTTGTTTAGTACAATTTGTTCAATTTAAACAATAAATTGTCTTTCATTTAACAATGCATTTGTTTGAAGTCTGTTCATTCGAATTCATACAATTATTTTTTTGATTCAAACAAAAAATGCAATGCAAAAAAGAGCTACAGAGTGCCGTGAAGCGTGCTTAGGTAGGGTTCCTTGCGGTACTAACCTGCAATGTAAATTGATTCTTCCTTTGATTGTTTTGATAGCCTTGATCTATTTTGCGGTACAGTGTGATGCTAACGATTCTGGTTTACTGGAAAACTCAAAATTAATTGAAAAATGGACTCAATAAGTCTAGCATCGGAAATATTTAAATCTCGGGGCTTTACCTTGGATGTAATGGAAATAATTGAAGATTTTCCAGGTAAGTCTCTTTTCTAACCACCTTTCTTTATAAAGATGGTTTATGAAATCGATAATGCTTTTTATCAATTGTGATTATTGTTCTATACTTTAAAACAGAAACACTTTTATATGTTACAGGCAAAGTATATAATCCGGCAATATATATAATCTCTATACGCATTATATATAATGCCCCACAGAGTGCAGGCAAAGTATGTTATTATTATTATACCATTAAGCCATTTCCCTTTCGGGGTAGGCGTGACTTGCTCGGTTGGAAAATAGTAGTGTGTATGGTGGGTATATAGGTATAAGGTAGATAGGTATATAGGTGTTAGGTATAGATAGTTTAGATTGATCTGGAATTCTCGTGTTATTTATTCAAATGACACGTTCTTTCCGCAACACTGCTCCGATCCAGGTTGCTGATCAATCTGTCTAGTGATCACCCCAGGTGAAGAGCCTCACAAAATTATTATGTGTGGTTCGCCACTTGGGCCCATTTAGTATCCAAGTTATTTGTTTCAGGTGTTATTCACTCTATTCTCACTCTGTTTACAAACTATTTGTCGCCACACTTTTCTGTCCTGGCATACTACTCTAGCTTCCTTCACGTCCATGCATTTTCTTATGCAAGCTCTCGTGTTTCTATGGCTTCTTATGTCTCTTCGGATTAGTGTCTCATTCATAGATTCTAACCATTATTTTGGCGGTCTACCTCTGGGCATTCTGCCATTTACTTTACCTTTATACACTTGTTTTGTTAGTCGTTCATCTTTCATTCTTTCAACATGTCCGAACCATCTTAACTGATTTCTTTCCCATGTGTCAACTATTGTCTCTTTTGCACCACATTCTTTGAGGATTATCTCGTTTCGGACTTTGTTCATCAGTGTTTTTCCGCATATTGTGCGAAGAGGTTTCATGCCAATCGCGTTAATTTTACTCCTGTCCTTCTCTTGACAGGTCCATGTCTCGGTACGGTATAGTAAAGTCGGTACGAATATAGAATTATGTATGGCCATTTTACCTTTTTTTGATATGTTTTTATTTCTGAGAATGGACCCTGCTCTACCGATAACCTGCTTACCCTTATTTATCCGCCTATCTAACTCCCCACCTATTTTTCCGTCGCTAGTGAATAGGCTACCCAGATATACGTACTTGTCAACTTGTTCTAATCTCTCATCATTTAAGACAATGTTACATATTGTTTTCTCATTTTTTCCCTCAAACACCATGATTGTTGTTTTATTTACGTTAATTTTGAGGTCCATGTTCTTCATGCTTGTATTAAGTTTATTCAACATTCTTTGCAAGTCCTCGATTGATTCTGCCATAAAAATCTTGTCATCTGCGAAAGCTAACCCACGTACCTTGACTGTTTCGAGATCTACACCTTCTTCATCGAAGAGGGCAGTTCTTAGACACTTATCCATGAATATGATAAATAGCCACGAGGACATAACGCATCCTTGTTTCACGCCTTGCTTATATCGAACCAGTCACTCAGTTTCCCATTTACTCTTACACTCGCTTTACTACCTGTATATATTGATTTTATTGCTTGTAGGAGCCATCCATTGACTCCGTACTCGTTAAGGACTTCCCAAAGTTTACTTCTATTTACCTTGTCAAATGCTTTTTCTAGGTCAACAAATTCACAGAAAACTTTCTTTCCTACTCTTAAGCTTTTTTCTGTGATCTGTCTTAAACTAAATATCTGATCTGTACATGATCTTCCTGGCATAAATCCACTTTAGACTTCCCATATATTTTCTTCTGTAATTTTCATTACCCTACGAATGAATATTTTTGAGTATATTTTACTTACGGTACTTAGTAAGCTGATACCTCCGTAATTACTGCAGTTGCTTTTATCTCCCTTTCTTTTGTATGTTGGTACGATAATCGCTTTTCTTCAATCGTCTGGGACTTCTCCCGTCTCGATACATAAATTTGTCAATTCGCACAACCTGTGAGGTATGTATTCGCCACCGTATTTAAGCATTTCAGCGCTAATACTGTCTACGCCAGCAGCCTTACCGTTTTTTAAGTTCTTAATTATATATCTAACCTCAGTGACACAGACTTTTTGAATTGGATTTTCTAATGCATCATGTTCTATGTCGCAGCTCTGTTGCCCTATATCTTCACCTCCTAATAATTCTTTAAAAGACTCTTTTAAAGCGTCCACCATTCCGTCTATATCATATAGCATTTCACCTTTGCTGTTTCTGATGCTGACAAACTCTGTACTTTTACTTTCTTTTATCAGTTTAAATAATAGTTTTCTAATTCCTTCAAAGCTGTTTTTTATTTTGCTCTCTTCTTCTGTTCTGATTTTTTCTTTACTCTCCTCGACTATTTGTTTAACTTTCCTGCATGCATCGCCAGACTTTCTTCCTACCACTGCCGTACCACACACTTCAATTGCAGTTTTAACAATGGTATCCCGTAACAAAGTCCACGCGCCCTCTATATCTTTATCGCTTATAAGCGCTTCCCAAGTTGCCCTATCTATGCGTTCGCTTAACTTATTTTGAAATTCTATTCGCACTTCCGGTTTCTGTAAATTTTCAATCTTTATTCGCGTTTTGTTCGTTTTTTTTTGTTCTCTTTCTTCTCCATCCCGCCCTAAGTTTATTTTAGAGACTACAAGGTAATGATCAGTATTGCATTCGGAACCCCTCATGACTCTTGTATCTTTGAATAGTTCTCTTAGTCTTTCATCCGCAATAACAAAGTCAATTACACTGCGGTTATTTCCTTTACACCAGGTGTACGCCGACCGTTCATATCCGTTCATATCTCCTAGCAGAATTATTCTTTCACCTTGATCGCAAGTACTTATTGTATCATTTAAAGTGTCCCAGAAGGCGTCTTTGACTTCTCGCGGCTCACTGTCAACTGGGGCGCAGCACGCTATGATAAATAATCTTCTGATTCCTACCTTCATTCTAACCCACAGCAATCTGGGTGATACATATCCTTGATCTTTGAGATGCTGTCTTGCTTTTTCATTCATAATTAAACCGACCCCTTGACTACGATTTGATTCA